>PYXC01000629.1:9557500-9707500 GCA_015244755.2 Tenualosa ilisha
TGCACTCACGCTCATCGAAATCTGAGGCTTTGCTTCAGAAGATCTCAGTTTCCTGAGCCTTAGGGTGATGTAATTTCAAGACTTACCAGTACATCTTACTTCATTTCAAGATTATAAAATTAAAACCAAACGCTTTATCTTTTAAACAACATGTTACTTATAAGAGAAACACATTGTGCTTCCATCTTTCGTGATATGCCTGACTAAAATAATGACCAATTCTCACTGACTTCCAAGAATCTAAGATGACCATTTTAGAATGCTATTATGTTCAGAGCGCTTTGTCTTAATACAGTCAGGAAAATGGTGTACACTAACGTAATCAAAGCCTTTGGCATATAGGCAGTTTAGATCCATTCATTATTCATCACTGCCTGCCTGTAAGACCTGTGTAATTGGGGTCCACAAGGTCTAACTGTAACTTCACTACCACTGGGTCTCACAGAACATTTTTTCCTGTCTTTCTTTCGCTATGCCTGAGGGTGCTTTTATACACCTCCAGTAAACTACACTACACAGGGTCTCAGGGGTCCATGAGGGTACTGCATGATTTATTAATGTATCTCCGTACTCTGCCGCCATGCCAGAGGCAGGCCGGCCAGTGAATCACTCATTCATGGATGCCTTCTCATCAGAACGGAAGAAAAGCGCTGTGAGTATTTCAGCTCTGGGATCTGCTTTTTCAGCTGCTATCAAAATGTGTGACTGTTGCCGTCTCAGGGCAATGCTCGCTTTCTCTTTCCTTCTTCTGTTTTGGCTGCGTTTTTGCATGGGGATTTTTTGCACCCTGCGAGGTCTGCCCTGCGTGTACCCTCCCATCAATACATGGCCATTCACCTCCCTGGGTTTGCCAAACAGGTGTTTTAGAGTGGTGATGCTCGACAGTGAGGGTGCATGCATCTTCATTATCCTTGGTGGCTGGGGTCTGTCCTCTTCTATTCTATTCACTTCCATAGTGCTCCTCTACAGCTAGTCCATGCCACAGTGGAGAGAGGGACTGGAGGGCTGTAGCGTTATCGCATCTGCAATCAATAGTGTGTCTAATGCAATAGGTTAAGATTATATTCGGTGGTTACTGGGAGTTATTGCATTTGCTCTTATCACTACTGCTCACACGCTCACAGGCCAAGGCATACATTGATATATGGGGCATATGTACATATATGTGCATGTAACACACTCACACACACACATACACACACACAGCAGGGGGTGGAGGTGGTTGAGAGATAATCACAAGGAATCTGTTTTCACGGCACTATGTTTCAAATGCATATTACATTCAGGACCAGCCATACCATATGAAGCCATATGCATCAATTAGACCTTAATGCCATCAGCTGCTTCATTTTGCATGTAGGCTGCTGAAAGAAAACACTTTAGGCTGTAGCCTACGCTTAATAGGCTTTCTGCCAACCTTCTCTAAACAGGCTTCAAATTGGAAAGGAATATCAAGAGGAAAGAGTGTTTCCCCATTGTATGGCAAGTATAGATTAATCAAGGGCAGAACCAAGTAACATCTGTGTGCATGCGGATAAATTGGCTTTTCCCTCCTGTTCAGGGCAACAGATGCTCTGTGTGGCATATAGTTACAAATTAACAGATAAAGCATCTAGTCTCTGTGTTGTGGTATGCCCAAAACCAAGAGAAATGTATTTGCATAATGAAAAAGAAAGCATGTAATGAAGCTAAAAAACGGAGGAAGTTATCTCGCAAATAAGCAAGCCTGATGGTCGTTTGCAACACCGTGAGAAATACTCTTAATCTTTTTCATATTGCGCAAGACAAGTTGAGGGGGGGGGGGGGGGGGGTGGGGGTTTGTTTGCTGGGACTGCACGTCATAGACGGAGACAGGGGATCGGTGTGAAAAGTGAAACGCCGGGAAGCTCAATGAGAAAAAAAGTGAGCGACGCAAGCGCTGCTGATTCAATCGACAGTCATTTCAGCACCGCGTTGAGAGCGGACAGCGCAAAGCGTTGCGAGATTGCGTGTGTATGTTTGTGCATGCGGAATCAACCAGTGGCACTTTCGAGTGGGAAATGCGGGGGTGAAGAAAATTAATCAGTGATCAACTTCAGATCTGTAAATTTAGCTGGATAATCTGGATCACTGAGCTATTAGAGACATAAAAAGGTTTCCCATCGCATGTTCCTCTACACTAGGCACTGAGCAACAATGTGGTGATCTGCACTCTCAGATGCAGCTTGGCTGGTAACGAGTGTGGGAATTGGTGTCTGTTTCGGCGAAGGAGTGGTGCGGTGCTGCCGAGCGAGGAGCCCCTCCATTCAGAAGGATGCTCGTGGGAAATGCCTGGAGACAGAGAGGACGAGATTTGTCAAAAGGCACTAGAACTCTTGTCAGATCTCTGTTCTACGGGCGAAGTACAGAATGAAAATTGTTTGGATTTCATATACTATTTCCGAGACTTGGCCAGACCGAGGTACTCCGACTCAGGTATGTGTCTGATGCTCCGAATTTCGCAGTGCCGGCGCTGTCCTTCTTGTTTTATCCTGTAGTCCATACTAGAATCACTTTCTGTGTGCCAGAAAGTCCTCTTTAGCTGTTGGTTCATTGTGTAAACGACTTGAACAATCTTAATGGTATTGACTTTTTATGGAGCGAAGGGAAACATGCGTGTAGAATATTAATGACAATGGACTTGTTGCATTGACCCTCGGCATTCCTCCAGTGACTGATTACGGGTGTGACGCTTAGCACCTGTGCTATAGCCTCTCGCTTTACGTGTTGCAAAGTACAAAACCGGTTTCATTTTCACTCATGCAAATAACGGTAAACGGTGGTCTATGCCGAACTGCACTCATTCCACAAAGACATAAAGGGAAAGAAGGAGGAGGTCGACTGCCAAAGACATAATATCTTACTATCAGCGCAGGCTACTTCTACAGCACCTCTGAAAATCAAGTCAAACCAAAGGCGCGCTCTCGTCGACTGAATTCTGAGAAGAAGGGTAGTTTTCTCAAACACGAGAGTGACTTATAGCACTGCTTGACATTAAGCACGCACTGTACAGAATGGACGGAAATTTCACACGTATACGCGCACACAGCACACACACACACGGAGTCGCACTTATGCACACATGTACTCATACACATTTTCCCCGAAGAGTATGTGACCCATTTATCGCTCGTAAGTGAGTGATCTTGTTGTCTTCATCGCGGAAGTGAGACAACAGCATAGATGGAGTTTTTCGTTACACACTCATGCAAGATTAACTATGAAGACACTGACGCGCAAAGTGAGGACACAGCACCACTGCAGTAGCTTTGGGAAAGACGGACTCTGAACAGGTCAGTGTGATACCAGCCCGCATACCCGTTGGCACGAACACAGAACTCCAAAGGTCTGAGTGGGGGTGGTGTTGGATAGAATGTTCAGGCTTCTTAGTTTCTCCTCGGTTATGAACCAATAAAAATGTGGAATTGTGGGAGGGGTGAATGCCTGTTAGCTATCTGTCATTGCTGTCATTGTGAATTGAAATTAGTGGGATATGGGACGACAGTAGGATAAATTATACTGACTACCATGACAACCTTTTCAAGAATCAAATTCATTTTCAAATAATGTTACATAGTTTTCATCATTTCAGTATTCATGAATCAAATGTTGGACATTTATGATAGTGAAACCCATTGGCCTACTTCTATGACTAAAAAGATAGCAATAATTAACAGCGTCTTACTTTATTTCTTCAAGTATTACTAGGCTAACAAACATGTTCTACTTTGTGGCTGTGTAACATTTGTTCACCTGCTCCAGACCCTATATTTGCGGTCCATTCCATGCCTATATAGAGACAGACTCCCGTGCTGAGCAATTATATACCTACTTGCTCCGCACTATTGTGACAGCACGGAATGGGAGCTAAGGCTGTAGCATAGACCCACAATGGCTTACTCTTTTCCCAAAGCCCCAGGCCTGATTCTTAAAAAAACACCACAGCTGAGAAGTGCCTCTGCAATTTGGATGAGATGGATCAAAAGAACATAGAGATGGAAACAGTGAGCGAATGAGAGAGAGAGAGAGAGGCTGAGGCCTACCTGCCAGCAGTATTCTCTTGTACTTCTCTTCTCACTACATGTTGAAAACAATGCTGTTTTCCTATGGAATGAAAACTGATGACAACAATGTAATCTCCATTCCGGGAGAACAATGACAGTGTTTGTGTCCAAGGCTTTTCACACCTCAGAAGCGAAAGAAACAGTGGTTCCAGACAGCCACATTAGTGGCTGTGGAAATGTGTGCCAAAGAGACATTTACAGTAGACTTGTTCATGTACATGGGGTTGGGATAGTTTGTGTGTGTATGTGTGTGTGCACTGTACACTGGTTGCTGAGTGGTCTGTAATGACCACCCCAGGGGAAATTAAAACACATCTCTCAAAATCAGGTCAGAGCTAGTAAGTGGCTGTGCGAAAAGAAACTGACCTGTATAATGCTCACCATCATCATTCCCTCACAGGCTGATGAGGATGAATCACTGTTTGAATGAAAGCAAAGGACAAGGCTCAGGTTTCATCAGTGGAAAAAAAAGAAATAGTCTTCCTTTGACACCTAAAAAACACATTCCCATGATTAAGGAGGATGCTCTTTGAGCTTTGATAAAGATACTTTCAAAGAAGATGATACTGTTTGACTTTTGATAACCTTCTGATAGCCTAAAACATTGCATGTATCTAATACACTACTTCACAAAGAGAAAGAAAAAATATTCATGACAGTGTTGTGAAAAGTTGGCCTTAGCATCTAATGACTCCACAAACCTGTAGGGACATCCAGCACGGACAAGGCTGATGTGGTTTCCACCCAAGGCACCCACGGTCTTCCCCGCCCCTGTGGAAATATATGAAGTGGACGAAAGCGATAAACATTCCCTAACACCAACATCTCCAGAGAGTTTTGAAGTTGAACAAGTGTCTTTATCTTTTTGGATTCCAGTCTTGATGTCTCACAAGTCAGTTTAGGCCTTTGAAGATCAGTGAGAGGCCTCATTCACATTCAGTCCACTTCCAAAGTCTAGAAGAGAGGCACAAAGGAGAGACTCATCGGAATGCAGTTATGATTGTCTATACCTTTAGCTAGAGAGACGTGACTCCCTGAGAAGAATGAAACAAAAATGGAGTTGATGCCATAGACCCTCCCTTTTCATTCAAAGTGATTTTCAAAGTGGCTGAAAAGTAAATTGCATAGGCCAGCATGTCAAATGCCACAGGTTCAATAAGCTGAATGTCTGTGATTGCAGTTTGAAACCACTTTGGTTAGAATCCTTTAGAGGTGAAAGTGTTGTGGTTGATGCTGTAGAATAGTAAATATATGTCACAGGTCTTGAAGACTTTTTGTGTTTGTCCAAATAGGATTAACCAAACTGATTATAAAACAGGATTAGTCCAGCCAAATAAATTCAAATACTTTATTTTCCTTTTGATAATTCCGTCATAGAGATGGACAGTGACGGGTACAATAAATTCCCACAGGAAGAATGAATACCATCACAGGACATCACAGGAGAATGCTATAGACTATTTCTAAATACACAGTTAATACATATAGTGTGCTTCTCTAGGAGAAAGTTTGTGAATAGAAAACATCTTTAGCATAGTACCTACTAAACCATAGGCTAGGCTAGGAGTAAGCAAAGGCAAACAAATGCTCTTGTATACAGTATTCAAAGCAGTTTTTCATTCCTTGACTTGTAGGAAAATAATGTGAGCTGTGAATCTTATTTTGGGCTGTAGACCCTAAAAGAATATGAACTGCATCACACCCTTCTTGTGAATTTACACTGGAGTCAAAGGCACTGGACATGCATTTATTATTGGCTCCAGCACACACTCACACACACACACACACACACACACACACACACACACACACACACACACACACACACACACACACACACACACACACTTATTTGTATGACTTTCTTTTAATACCCCTTTCCCTATAACTACTTAACTTGGTGCCAATGATGACACTTATACAATACATCAATAATAATAATAATAAGAAGAACAATACAGTGCATTGCCCTGCATGCACTGTAATGATAGGTGTAATGATGGAGGGAGAGGTTCCCAGGGGTTCCGAACCAGCAGCCTGGTAGTTGCAAGGCTACTGTACTTCCCACTAAGCCTGTACTGGGCAGTTGTGTCCCCTTACTCTAATTTCAGCCCCACAGTTGCTGACAGAAGGATGGGGAAAACATTTTTCAACCGTTCATTAAACCATGCAGAAAAAAACAGGCAGATGTTCTCACAGATGCCCTCTGACATCAATGAAAAACATGTCTTAAAACTGTTGAGCTTCCCTTTCTGTTTCTGCAGAGGTTACAAACACCCACAGAAAACAAATTAAATTGACAAGAAAGAAAAACTAATTGAAGAAGCAGCGTCAAAATATTCCACATATTTTGTTTGTTTGTTTTTCCTTTCTCCTGGATGAGAAATGGGAAGGTTTCCAAAAAGATAGATAATTAATTGTGGTTAATGAATATACATCTGAATGAAAGTGTAATTTTGCCATTGTAGCACAGTCTCAATTCTTTCCCTTGCACCATCTGTGAAAATATTACCGTTCAGTGACAGGATTCACAATTTTAATCCCCCCTTGATGTAGAAACCCACAGGATTTCCCTGTCTTGTTATTGTGTATTCTCAAATGGATGGGATGATAAAAACTCCATTAATTTCCACTCAGTGTCTGCCACAATCCTTAGAAAATCAACTGCTACTCTCAGTCTCAGCGTCTAGGACAATTCTGAACAAGGGAGGCAACCCCGTCCTCTATAAAAAATTTTAAGTGGAATTTCTCGTCATCGCTATTCCCTGTGAGGTGAAATGTGAGATGATTCAGAAATCTTGTCGTGACTTCTTGCTTATCTGCTAACATGTGCCACCACCACGCCTGCAGGATTGCAAGACTGAGAGGGTAAAGATGGATTAGATTAAGTGTGCTTTAAAATAATGAGTGCCTTCTCATCCCTTCAGTGACTTATGCCCTGCTTGTGACAAATTTGAAGTCTTTGATTGTGGCCATTTGGTTGTGGTTGTGGTAGGAAACAGCTTAATTTCCTAATGACCAGCAAAGTATATTTGAACTGAATCCTGTTAATGTAATTATATCACATATTTTCAATCATCTGGCTATGTATGTCCCTTCCTTACATGCAGAGCTCTAATCAATTATATGTTTTCATTTCTGCTACTTTTTTTTGGAAAACTGATCCTCTATTCAATTGTTAATACCCTCTCTTCTATTGAAGTCATTGCTATGGCAGTTGGCATTGTTCCTTTTGCTTAAGTTAGCCAAAAAGAACCATGGCTGCCAACCTATCCAACCTTAGAATGAGGGAATTTATTCTGTCGATAATTACACTCACTCAGATAATCCCAATTAATCTTGCTACCTTTTCTTTTTTTTTAAGTTCAAGAAAGTCTCCCTTTGAGTCACATGTATAATTAATGGCATAGCCCATTTTCAATTAAAACGCACTGCTTTCATCAGAGCCACTATCAGTTATAACTCATTGTAATGGTGACAGCGGACCGAGTGTTCATAGGACAGGGGTGGTGCCGTGGCGACAGAAAGAAACTCAGTCAAACACGCCGTGACAGCACACTCAGCCGTGGAAGTTATTTTGAAGGAAGTGTCTGGGGACTGTGAGTCAGCCTTGGAGTGCAGCAGTGGACATCTGAATAAACTTGGGAAAAGCCACTGTAGTGTCTGCTGTCTCTGACGGACTGGCCCACTGGTTGTTAAGGGGAGTGGACGGATGGGAGAAGGTTGGCTCCCAAAAGTACTTGATGGAAATGTGTTATTGATGGAGGGAATATGACTATAGCCTGACTCCCTGCTATGCTGGCTTATTGATATTCATTGATATTTTCAAAGGATGCTGTATACCATAGCTGATTTGGGATGTAGTATTCATTTGCATTCAGTCAACCTCAGAAATATTCACCAAAAGTATTTGTGCATTTGTGTATTTGTACTTCACATTTCATGCTGTTATGATTTTAATGAAGAAAAAATAAATTGCTTGTTTCAATCAAAAAGTCTTTCATATTTAATTCTGTATCAAACAAACATCCGACATTTTCTCATTTCTCACTGATTGCTTGTTTGATCAAGAAATAACCAAACGAATGCTTAGAAAGTTTAAAGTTTTCAACCCCCCAGTGAAACCGGCATAGATGTATTATAGAGCATCAGCGTAAATGTCTATACATCAGCTTCCAAAACATTTCTTTAAACTTTGACCATCTGAGAGAGTTACCAGTGAATTTGTGTGTAATAAGTGAATAATTTCAGGTACTAAAAGGATTACTTCTAAATCTAGTGCAACATTTAGGAGCATTGCTTCTTTGCGAGGGTTTAGCTCAGGTTTGTTAACCTAATGCTGCAAGTCTCAGTGAGTCACTGGTGTGTAAGAAGTAACTTTACCTTTCCTTTTCTTCTGGCAGATGTGTCTGTAAGCCTGCTGTCGCTGGTGGTGACAGCCTGTGGTTTGGCTTTGTTTGGCGTCTCTCTCTTCGTCTCGTGGAAGCTCTGCTGGATACCATGGCGGGAGCAAGGCCTTTCCCCGAGCACCAAGGAGACCCACCCCGAGCCCCCTCTCCAGCCCCAGCCCATCTACACAGAGGTGGATGCCGTCCTCGACAGAAGGGACTGCGCCCGTGGCTCCGTGGTGAGGGAGACGACCCCAACGCCATCTCTGGCGCCCACCACCACCGTTCCGTCTGTTCCCTCGTCTCCGCCGCCCGTCACCACGCCAACGGCTACGGCGGAAGCAGCCATGAAGATCAGCCACACCTCGCCTGACATCCCTCTGGAGGTGCAGTGCAAGAGTCGGCAGAACTCCATCCACGGGGGAACCCTGCGCATGCAGAGGCAGACCACCGACCCAGCGTCCACCTCCGTGCGCTCCACATCCCACTCAGAGATTGGGTCTGTAGTGCTAAATCTAATTCCCAAGATGTCACATTGTACTAATTTTATGCTTATGATGCTGATCATACTGCTGGTGGAGATGGGGGACAGCCATGGCCTACTTAGGGCTTTGGGCTTGTAACCGAAGCGTTGCTAGTTCGATCCCCGAACAGTTGACCATGGCTGAAGTGTCCATCAGCAAGGCACCTAACTGTCTCTCATTACTGCGCCGCTATAGCAGGCAGTCAAAAGGTTTGGTTGTGTTTCACTAATTCACAATTAGATTAAATGCAGAGACCAAATTTCCTTTACGAGAAAAAAAAGTTTATAGGTTATTATTATGGCAATGGTTTAAGTTAAGCTGCCTTCAGGTTTATCATTCACCATCCAGTCATGCCAGTATAACCAGAGTGAGAAAAGGGAATTCAGGTCAATTTAAGGCTCAGCATTTAATTCAAAGTGTTTTTCTTGTATATATGAATCTATGGTGCAGTCTATGAACACAGTGATGAACAGTGTATGTATGAACAATGTATGAGGAATGAATGATGAACAAACAAAAGGCAGGAATGAAGAAATGAGTAGATGTGAAAAAGTTTGGGCAGACAAATTTGTTTCCCTAGCCCTAGAGAAGCATTTGCCATAATCCCTCATGTCTGCAATCATCTCCAGGTCAGAAGTCCCTCCACTGAGCCATGTGTATCATGTGGGCTTTTTGTCAAATCACTCACACTTCTCTGCCATGGACGCTTGATGCGATAAGTTTATGCGGAAGTACCGGAGGGGGTTGATTTGCACTGATGCCAAATGTTCCAACTGCAATATTCCGCTCCACTCGCCAGATCAGCCCAGATAGTGTGCTGACAGTGAGCAGAACTAATTTTAAAACATAGAAAATTTGGAGCAGCATTTGCAGCAATTCCGTTCCACCCCGCCCTTGGCAACCTATCGCCCATATCAATCTATTATGATTTCAAAATTCCATCCCAGCATCAGTGTTCCCCTTCATTTTACCTTCAGGAGTGCTACTCTGCCCCCACTTTAGAAAGACTTTCCTACTTAAAGATTCCGCAGCAGTGCGGGAGTCGGTGACAGACAGGTGCGAGCATTCTCACCTGAGACGGATGAGACTCATTCATCCACAAAATGAACAGGAGGCTCAATGCAGTGGCTTCTCACCCGTTGATCCCCTGCTCATCTACCTGTCTCTACACACCACTCTCTCCATCCATTCCCCTCTACCTCCAGCCATTTAACTTCTCTTCCACCTGTTCTCTCTCTCCCTCTCTCCTGTGTGAAAAAAAGGAATAATTCCATCCGCCGGCAGATGAACCTGTCCAACCCGGACTTCAACGTGGCTCAGTTCCAGAGACAGGAGTCACTGACGGGGATGAGTCTGGGCCGCCTCAAGCCCGAGCTGTACAAGCAGCGCTCCCTGGAGGGTGACGAGAGCCGGGGCAGCCGAGGTATGGGGTGCGGGCGCCTGCACTTCATCCTCAAGTTCGACTGTGACCTGGAGCAACTCATTGTTAAGATCCACCGTGCCGAGGACCTACCCGCCAAGGATTTCTCAGGCACCTCGGACCCCTATGTGAAGATCTACCTGCTTCCTGACCGCAAGACCAAGCACCAGACCAAGGTGCATCGTAAGACTCTGAACCCCATTTTCGATGAGGTCTTCCTGTTCCCTGTGGCCTACGCCGACCTGCCCACAAGGAAGCTGCACTTCAGTGTCTACGACTTTGACCGCTTCTCACGCCATGACATCATTGGCCAGGTAGTAGTGGACAATTTCCTGGACCTGGCAGACTTTCCCAGGGAAACTAAACTCTGCAAGGAGATCCAGTATGTGTCCTCGGTGAGTACAAACCCACAAACATTAAACATCAGAATCAGAATAAATGCTTTGGTCTTAGTATCACAACACAACAAAAAAATACAATACATTTTACCCCAGTCATCAGTGGTTGTCAAGTAAAAACAACACACAGATATACACAAGAAATGTACAAACAATACACCGGTAATATGCAGCTCATTCAAAAGCAAATATGCAAAGATATATGCAGGAAGTGCAACATTTGACATGTGCACAGCAAGTCTTCTAGACTCTCTCTAATGTGACAAACAGATTGTTCTGCAGAACATTGGGGGCTGATTGAGCGTGGAGTTGAGAGATGGAGAGTGGTTTTGCAGATATTTTTGTCAGAAGGAGTTTCAGAGGTCTTCTTGAGACCTTTCACGCTGGCCATCTGAGAGGAGGCTTGCAATCTGGGCTGCGCTGAGTCAAGAGCAGGCTCTGGGTGTTAGTGATAATGATGTAAAGTAATGGAAAGAGTGCGGGCGCCCTGCTGTCAGTGTCACGGACTGCTGCATTAAGCAAAGGCTTTACTCTAATGAGACAAAAATATTGACAAGGCAGTCGCTAGTTACAATGCAAATGCTTGCAGTGCAGTCGCCATGGTGATCATGGTAGAGGAAGCTAGTATGTGTGTGTGTGTGTGTGTGTGTGTGAGTGCGTGTGCAGACCTCTCTCCTCCCTCTTCTCTCCTCAGTAGAAGTCTTAGTCTTTTAACATTATCTCACATTTTCTTCCTTGTGTCCCTGTAGGTCTCGTATCCATTGGTATGTCTGCTTTCTCTGGCGAAGAGGCGTAGTGCATTCTGTATCTTTTCCAATCCTGGTTGTACTTTTAACTCAGAAAAACTGTTGTCTTGAGTGTTGGAGATTTCTCCTCATTATCCCAAATTTAGAACACATTTCTACCCAGTGCATGTGTGAGATAAGTATACATAATGAAAAAAGAAGATTTTTCTCACCCTGGAAGGTGTTTCTCAGCCAAATCAAAACCAACACTCTCAATTTTTTCCTGCCCAGCCCCTGGATGCTCTCAGCCATCCCCATTTGATTCATGTTTGGGACAACTTGATAGATTTGGGTTATGGCCCCTGAACAAGTCATCTATTCTAGTCTTTCTCTGAGGGCATGAGTGATGGAGGGATCATTTTTGGTCATGGCATCTGATCTCCCGAGGGGAAAAAGCTAAATGAATTGAGGGGAAGGCTTGCAGAGAAGCAGGGATCAGGTCGATGGAAGCCATAAGGCCATAAACCCTCACCCCTAAACTCTCCATGAGCTTCCAACTTTTGTGTGGCTAAGGCTCTGAAGTTGTAGTTACAGTGATTGCCAACCTTGTTATTTCCTAAGGCCTATGTATTACCCTATACCTGCTAGTGTTTCAAATATTCACCATACATTTTATTATTATATTGCATTTAAAATTCGCCAGGGAATACAGCAGGGTTCACAGTTGAGCCTACAATCTCCACCTCTCTCTGTGGGTCTTGTGAGGTTGTGAAAGCATTGATTATGTGCCAAAGCTCATTAAATATGGGCCCAGTATTCATCTCCTATTCCTTTCAGCATTCGTGTTTAAGGTCAATTAATTTCGGGCACCCAGCAGCCCTTTGGAGTCAGTACGGATCCAATACATCAGTGGGTTTGTGCTAATGAAGACAGTAGTCACTTGCACCACGACAGTGATAATGAGAGCCTTCCTTTTGTGCCCATCGCTATCAATCCATGCTGTGCCTCTGGCATCCATGGTTTTGCAATCATATAGGGAGAAAATACTACCCGCGGGAGGCAATCATATAGGGAGAAAATGCTACCCGCGGGAGGCATTTATAACATAATTCCAATCAGATCTGTTTGATTCTCTTTTCTACTTCAAATGGTGGCAAATAATTAGGAGGGTTAAATCAGTGTTTATTGATGAGCTGTTAGCAGCCCTTTTCACTTAATATGACTTTAATTGAAATGGCATTAATTTTGAGACTTTTCATTTCAGATGTCGACAGTGAGGCTACACAACCCGTTAACGCACTTTGGCTTTCCTGTCTGTTAATCTATATCTCTGAAGTTTATAGATTGCATTCTGAATGCTGCCCTGTGGCAGTTAGACAAATCTATACTGAGGCTCATGGTGGCAACAATTCTCAAATACTCATCATGATACAAAAAGTACAGGTTTATTCAACACTTCTCTCTTCAAATGTGATGAAAATTCCTATACCACGTGTATTAATTGTTGTCCTTCAATATCTGAGTTTGACACTAGACAGCTAATCACTCCTTACTGTAAATCATAATGCAGTTTCCAGCCTTTCCAGTGATCATCAATGACTTTGCAACAATATTATGTGGCCTTTTAGTACGATTTTTAAAAAAAACACCCAATTTTAGCGTGAGTTCATTTCATTAGTGCAAATAGCATTCTTTGACTGACTGACTCGACTAACACTGACTGACTTGTGGTGGTGTGATAATGGGATGCGAGTCTCAGTGAGCTCCTGATGAAATGGAACTTGAAGAGTAATTAATGCATGACAGATGTGCATTCAGTCTCACCACCACCATCTCTCGCAGTGCGGTGGAGACAAATAGCAGTGACACTGGAACTGTCCTCCCACCACTAGCACACCCACCAGTACCAACCCAACACAACCCCTCCACCCAGTCGCCTGCCCCCCACCTTCTCCTTCTTTTTTTATCATGTCAAGGTCTCCCACTGAGGCTCTTTGACTCCTGTGTGTTCAGTCCTTTAGTGTGACACAGACGGAATTTAAATGGCTCCTAAGTCCACATTCAGTCATAATAGATCGGATGAGACACCAGGGAGACCTGACACACTTTGCTGAATATTTCATAGGATTCTGCCAAAGGTGGGTGAGTGGCCTACATCCTAAACAGTGATAAGGTTTGAGCCCTTATTACGATAGCCAAGCCCTTAAGCATCTGGGTTGAATTAAATTTTGTCATATCGTGACATACTCTAGGGGACCAACACAAGCACAATCTGTTCAATCTATTGTTGGCTTTCTTTTGTCAGGTCTGGATTTGTTATGTGGTAAGTCATTTCAGTCGAGTTGATTCAGCTCTATCTTTTCTTCAGATCTGCAAGTCTCCTTTAGAGTCATACTTTGCATACAAATGGGTGCAAATGCATACACCTTATGCACAGATAAATCTTATTTTGTAGTCGCTTGTGTTCATGGTCTTAATGCCCAGTACATTTCTAAAGGAAACATGTCATCTCTGTGATTTTTTTAAACAGAATGGTCTAATTTTCAATCCAGTTTTTATGTGCAGATTTGTAGGCTACTGATGGACATTATACACACTGTATACATATTCATCATACTATAAGACATGTTTCTCTGTCTTGGACTGATTGCTATTTGCATTCACAACAGTGATTGCTGCTTAACCATTATCATAATAACAGCTTTACTTAATACCTCAGCTTTGTTTTTTTAGCCCATATAGTCTCATTGGCCCAACACTTAAACAATGCTTTTTTTCGGTGGCAAAACCATGACAATTAAGTATTCTGTGCTGCTGCCTCAAGATTTCTCAATATTGTTTGCACAGCTAAGAACAAAATGGCTCCCAGTAGACCTCGGTGCAGATAACCGCTCAAAAATGTAGCCCAAATGGTATTACCACATCATGCTCTAATAGATCAAGGCTCCTGGGTAGCAACAAGGAATGAAAGAAAAAAACTCACCTAATCCACCTTTATCCATCCAGCGTTAGGCCACATAATGTGCAGTAAAACAGGCTGATTATCAAGTCTTACTTAAGACCTATGTTACAGAAATATTTAATGGTGATGAAGGGATGTAAGGACAGGAGTTGACTTTTATCTAATTAGGCGCAGGATTAGTGATTCATTAAGTGACTCAGTCGATGATTTTAAACCTTCGTCCAGCCCACTGTAAACAAATCATACAGATGAAGCCTTTATAAACCCCCCCCGCCATGTTATTTCGGGCCCTGCAGCATGAGTCGATCAAATACATTTACAAGAATATGGATTTCAGAAGGCCTATGAATTATGTTGTTTGTGGTTTAGGAGTTAATTGCATATATTTCCTCATCTTAAGAATTCCTCTGCGGCTTTGCTTGCATTGCTGTTTATTTAGAGCTTTTAATGAAAGGCAGTCTCTGATCAATGTATTACGCCAGTGCATAGAAATGCTGATATTTCACTGCTTTAAGTGTTGAACCTTGACTCAGACGGGCTCTAGGATCATATGAAATGCATTTGATGCATGTGAGACAGACCGTGAGAGAATAAATAGGATTCACTGTCATTGAGCTTCTCAAGAACGTTTGAATTTTTTCGATTCATTTCAAACAGCGAATGCATAATGGTGCAATAACAGCCACTGCGGCAGAGGAAGAACCTGACATTTATAGAGTTTGCTTCCAGCCTCATGTGAATGCCCCGGAACATTACAGAGCTAAATGTCACTGTGTGTCATTCTAACGTGGGGACCCCTAGGAACACCCTGGTGCACAGAGACTGGACTATATAAACTGACCTCAGCTAAAGAGACACCATGTGCATCACCTCCATTTACTCAAAATGTATTGAAAGTCAGAGCTGCACATTGAGTGTCAATTTGAGCACAAATAGGTTCATGCAGTGCAGAGATTGTTGTCAAATGACAAAGGCATTGTGTAGTGTTGCGTAGTGTTGATTTTACTTTTGCTTATTTCTTTGTTGTGTTTGCATGTTTTCTGAGAAAATGAACTATTTGCTAATCTGCTAAGGAGTCTCATGGGGCTCTTGGACTACTGGGTTGTGTGCTCATCAGACTGTGTGTGCACAGGGCCATGTTACTGTGGTAGCAAGTGAACTGCAAGAAATAAAAAGCCGCAGTGACCTTTTCTCGATGAGGAATGAAAAAAAAAAGAAAAAAGAAATAATAAAAGTGCAATTGTGTGTGTGTGTGTGTGTGCGCGCGCGTGTCTGCACGTATATTTCTGTGTTTGTTTGTGTGTGTGTGTGTATGTGTGCGTGTGTGTGTCCGTGTGTGCACGTGTGTGCGCTCGTGTGTGTGTGTGTGTGTGTGTGTGTGTGTGTGCGCAGTGCAGCACCTGCGGGACTCAACAGGGTGCGCGGCACAGATCTAACTCCTGTTATCAGTGCACAACCTGCTCTGTGCCCCCCAGCAGCCCACCGGAGAAGCTATTAGGAAATGATGTGCAAATGTCAGAGACACAGCAGCACTGTCTGAGTGGCTGGATGGCTGGCTAAGGGACTACCCTGCGGTCTAGAGAAAGGAACATTCTCTGTGTTGCACTTGTACCTGAATCCTATCAGTTTGATAGGAGCTGCAGAGGATTAGCTGCTTTTAAAGCAGCTTGGCTGTTCTTTATAATGTCCTTCAGGCAGACAGGGAGATTTAGAGTGTGATTTTTTTTTTGAATCTCTTTTTTTTTTTATTACCGCCAGAGAGAAGGCATGGCTAATTTTGGATTTGGCAGAATTTTGATGGCAATTAAAGCATTGACATGTTCTTTTTTCTGCCTTTTTACACACTTTGCATTAAGGTTTTATGCGATCGTTGAGAAATTCATTCCACGTGTGTGACGAAGTGTCTGAAAAGAAAGTCTCACATTATCGACCAAGTTATTTTCGGCACATGTGTTAATTGAGCTGTTACTTTCTACAAGGGAACTGATGTGGTGTTAAGCTCTATTAGATGAAAGAAGGGAGAAGAGGAGAAGAGCTAGACTCTGAAGCATCATACTCAGAACTCTCTCTCTCTCTCTCACACACACACACAGACCAATAGATGATCCCCTGGAATGGAGGGGATGGGAGGGAAGTTGGCTTTCACGTCATTGACATTGGCATTTAGTTGAAAATCTTGGGAAAATGTAAAACACTTTCTTTTGAGTGGGCCTAATGCACTCACTCAATGATGCTTGCATGTATGTATGTATGTGTACGTGTTCACCTATGTGTGTGTGTGTGTGTGTGTGTGTGTGTGTGAGCGCCTGTGTGCATGTGTGTGTGTGCTGCAGGGGTGACAGGTAGGTGTAAGGTGTCACGTCAGTGTCTTAAAGATAGTAGTCCCCCTGTCAACACTGAGCCCGTTTTGTCCCTGCATTCAAACGCAACACGCAGTCAGTAAGATTAGATCCCAACCTGTCGCATCAGCTGCTGTTAGTGCTGTGATTTAGCATGGATGTGTGGTAGCTCATCCACCCCGTGGTGAGCTTGAGCTGTCTGCTTGCCACTCCTTTAAATGTCACACTGAAGACATTTCAAAACAAAAAAAGCCCGCTGCACAAGCAGAAATAGCCCAGTGGCAAACATTTAATGGGCTTCTTTATGAGAGTTTGTCAAGAGCATTTTGCCTCTGTAACTCTCCCTGATAACAAGAACTCTGACTCTGTTGTTCCCCCTAACTTCCACTTCAGGACTTTTTCCACTGCCAGACTTCACCTCTGTTTCTCCCGAGGTTTACGCAGCACACGATGCCCCGAGTCTCGTTTGTGCTGTGTCAGCAGGAGGAAGTGTTGAAAAAGTAGCTTCCATGTATGAGAGAAATGATCTCTGTGGCTCCCCGAGATGTTTCAGAAAAGGTTGTCTGATTTGGCTCATATGCTGAGTGCTTCATTTCCTGGACCCACAGCAACTTCAGCTGCTCCAGCCTGCTTAGCTGATTCGCTGGCTAGCTCTCTCAATGGTGACTTAAACTCTGCCATGAACTACAGCTCATTTAGGAGAACTCCAAGCAATTAAGTGCTCTGTAATGATGCAAACTGCCAATTCTCTGGGGCCAGTTGCTCCAGTGCTTGTGTGCACAAGGCTAAGGGGTGGGCTTTTATAACTTCCTTTCCTGTGAATTTGGAGATCCAGTGTCCAGCGTTTATATCCCCAAATTGATGTGAATTACCTCAAAAAAACCTTTCTCCTGCTCAAACCCTTCACCACTCTGCCATTCATCGCTCTTTTAGGACCGACTATTCGAAAAGCAAGTGGTCCATATCTTAGTTTTCTTACACAAACATCTGAATTAAGCTGAGAGTGCAGAGGCAAGCCTTCATTTAATGTTCCGTGTCTGGGACTAGGGACTGCTCTACCTCCTCTATTTAAATCGGCAGATTGAGAATGTGGACAGGTGATTTCTAGCGATAATGAAGAGATGTCAGTGAATGTATATTATTCCTGCATTCCACTTTCACACAGTTATGCGATGCTGATGTGTGTCTTTGGTGGCTTCACAGGATAACGTGGATTTAGGGGACCTCATGTTCTCACTCTGTTACCTGCCTACCGCTGGTCGCTTGACTATCACCATCATAAAGGCCCGTAACCTTAAAGCCATGGACATCACTGGAGCATCTGGTAACACACACACACACACACAAAATGCATACATAGACAGAGCAACCAACTGGCTCACACACGCACACACGTGTTATCCACAGTATAGGCGAAAATTCCAAGTTCACAGTCAGTTGAATGCAGATGATGTTTCTGTTCTCTTGTAGATCCTTATGTGAAGGTGTCTCTTATGTGCGATGGCAAGAGACTAAAGAAAAGAAAAACTTCCACTAAGAGAAACACACTGAATCCTGTCTACAATGAGGCCATAGTCTTTGATGTTCCTCCAGAAAGCATTGATCAGATCAGTCTCCTGATTGCAGTAATGGACTATGACCGGTCAGTCTCATGCCATGCCAATCTTTTTTTCCACTTAGTATTTCAGTCTTTATCCAAACTGCCATCAATTATGTTTTGTCCTTGCTTTCCCTGCAGAAATGCCTGCAAAACCTGCAAACGGGGGATAGGTTGATATATCCAGTTTAGAAAACGACAAATTTTATTTCTCAAATTGTATACAATTAATTGAATTACTGGCCATTCCTCTAGAACACCAGAAGTCTTGACCTTTTGATTCTATCAAATTGTTCAGTGGAGATGTTTTTGCCGAACAACCGAGAATAACTTGATTTGATCGATATGTGCCTGCCTCAGAGAATAATGAGAACTCCTTGATGCAGTCAGATAAATGTTGTGTGACCATGGTGATCTTTCTTCTTTTTTCCCCTTTTTTCTTTCTTTTTATTTCCATCCCTACTCTCCTGTTTTTTTTTTCTCTTCCTCTTCTTCTTTTGTGTGCGTGTGTGTGTGTGTCTTTTCAAATCAATTTCTTGCTCCGTTCTTGGCTCGTTTACAGTGTAGGTCACAATGAGGTCATCGGTGTGTGTCGGGTGGGCAACGATGCGGAGAGCCTTGGCCGGGACCACTGGAGTGAGATGCTGACGTACCCGCGAAAGCCTATCGCCCACTGGCACCCTGTAGTCGAGGTAAAGCCCTCCACATTCACAGGAGAACTCAGAGCAAAGATCCTAATGGAGATGAATGTTGCAGTAAATTAGTTTCTTTATTTATTTTAGCATGGGCCTGTTGCTTGGCAGAAGTGAAGATAGGCAGTGGAATCAATAGGAGGTCCAAACTGTTGGCATACCATCAAAGAAAATATGTAATGGACAATCTTCAGGGATCCATCTTACTATGTTAGCATCAATTTACATGACTAAGGCCTCATTCACATGGCAATCAGCACGTTCACAGTTTGTAACCGTTGCTGTCCGTTTGTGGTGCATCTGTGTATTCACATACCTACGCGAACCAGCTGCCCAAGTTCTTGTTTAAGATCTATGGAGACCATGATATACCGCGTGCGGCACACATGCAAAAATATAAATCTTTTCTATTTCAAGCAGACAGCATGGGAGCTGCGTGGAATGGACGCGCAATGTGCATGGTCTTATCTGTTAACATGCATTCTAAACGAAAAAAGAACCAAAAAAAACCCAAAAATGTGTCCGTACCGTGAATGCACAAATTGTAAAGAAATCTCTCACTGAAGAGCCTCTGATTTGTTTGTGCAATACTTAGTCAACACAGTAAGCATCCACACATTCAGTATATCTGTGGTCATTTCTCTTTTAAAAACAGATGCTTTGGAACAGAATTCCATCATGCAAGGCACATAGTCTCAGGGTTACGTCATAACACACAGTTTGCAACCAGAAACAGCATGCATCACCCTCAGAATCAATATATCTTAAATCCAAGAAGAGTACTGGTGTGCCCCAAATCCATCTCTAGTGAAATAGGCCTAAGATAGACAAACAATCCTTTTTTATCTCTTTTTATCTCTTTCTCATCCACATGGGGGACAAGAAGAAATTACATCAATTCACTTTGACGTTTTAGTGGTTCCAGGGTGTCCTGATAAAATGACCTGCATTTTTTGACAAGGGTCACTGTTGAGTTTGGTGTCATGTGGAATGTAAAGCAATGTTGCAAGCCATACGGAGAAAAAAAAGAAGGTATGCCTCAGTTGGTGGGCCTGAGCACAGCTGACCCGCTCAGTCATCCCAGCTTAATGGGTTATTTGTGTTGGCTTCAAAGGGATTCCAGCTTTTCTGGACACAACATTGGTAAGTACACGGGGCCAAGGACAGGAGAGGGCACCAGGGGAAACACAGACGGAAAACAAAAGGGATAGGGGGTGAGATGATCCAGTAGAAAAAAGGAATGTGAGTGGGTCAGATGTGGTGTAGTGAAGACACACATGCAAAGGGAGAGAGTGAAAAGGTAGGCTGATGTTTTGTCTGGTTGCTGCAGGGTCATTTGCTGCCTTAGTGCCCAGAAATCCCTGGCCCAAACCGATAGGAAGCTCATCTATTATTTAGCAGTGTGCATCCCAGGCCATTTGAGTCAAGGTTACACTGGCCGCATTTTTTTTTTCAGCCAGACTCATATTCAAAATACAGTTGTTGGTCAAAGCATTTCAAAAGGAGACCCATTTGAAACCTGCATATTTCAAACAGCTACTGCAGTGCTGCTCCTGCAGAGAACCAGAGATGGTCTCTGTTGGTGGAAGAAATTCATGAATTCCTTCTAGGAAGGAAATAATAATTGCTTTGGAAAGACACAGAGGAAAAACAAAGGAGCAGGCAATTTATCATAAGAGGTGGAACTGACTCTGGACAAAATGCAGTAAGGGAAGTAAAGCAATTCTGTCCTTTCAGATAACTGGATGTACAAGCATGAAGGCAGCTCGTTTAAGGCTTTTGTGTTGCCATAGAGAGACAGAAAAGTAACCATTACTCTCACAAGCACAAAAAAAAATGCTTTTAAAACAACCACTTTCAAAGCAATATTGAAGCCAGAACATATAGTTGTGTGTATATAAAAGTGATTCAGTGCCCCATAAAGTAGGTTTATTCTTGCCTTATTGTGAATTGCCGGCACATCTATTCGCAGGATTCACTTTATTGACGATACTTCGCACCAAATCCTTCATTTTTAAAACAACATTTTTGTTTGTGCTAATGCAAATGTCTAGTTGATTGGTCCTTTAAGAAAATGACCTATTGATCCAGCATACGTTTCCACTTTTTCCTTTCACAGTATCAAGGGAGTGGCAGTGGGAGTCAAGGAGGATCCTGCAACTCCCTCAAAGCACCTCCTTCACCCTGAGAGTGAAGTGAACGGAGGAGAAACAGAAAAAGGGACCAAAGCTGGCTGGATGAGACTATGGGCACAGCACCAAGAGTGGGGAGGCTGATGCTGAAGGCTGAGATAAGAAGAAAGAGAGAGATAGAGAGAGAGAGAGAGGGAAAAAGAAAAAGAGAGAGTAAGAGGGAGAGTAAGAGAGAGAGAGAAAGAGAGAGAGAGAGACCACCATGGTCAGACCCCAATGGCTCTGGGACGACAACTTTGCATGGTCGATGCGGATTGCCTAAAAGTTGCATGTTGAGTGGCATACAGTGTGGTTGTTTGTTTTCCTCTTAACATAATTTGTGGTGAAAGATACCTGACGATTGCCCAGAGCCGTCACAATGGTTTCATGTCAGATTCAGTCAGAAACTACAGTCAATGTTTTCTACCATAGTCTTGATACCTGTTTTTATTGGAGTGTCTCTGTATCACATGTTGTTCTAAAGGTTTTGTCCAGTTGCCATGGTTTCCTGAGGACACAGTGCATGAATCCATTTAGGTGGGGTACTCTCTGTTTTTTCCCAGTTTTTGGTTATGAAATGGAATGTGAAGTTTTGTTATAACATCTCATGATGTTAGATGAAAGTTAATTTATAGACTTTGCAAGTGAAACTGTCAACCAACAAAATGTTATTAAACACATTTCTTTTCTTAAAGTGTGCTTGGATCATTTTGGATCTGAGGTCCATCTAACCTTCACTCCTGTCATTCCTAAAGCCAAGCTAAAAAGTTGCCATCTGTGGCAACTTAGCAAACGTGCTACTTGGGTAGCAAAAACAGTGTAGTCTCCAATGTTAACTAAGATAAAAAAAACCTTTTGTTAACATGATCTTGTTAACTGAGATGTATGTTTTAGAGGTTGTTGCTGTTTGTTAGATGATAGCTAGGCTGCAATCATCTCCTTCTCATAGTTAGTTAATATCTTAGCTACAATCATCTGCTAACTGGCATACATTTAGGGCTAGCGATAATATACAACCGGATGGAAGAACGCTATTGCATCGCGATTACAATCTGTATTTTGCTTTCTTTTATCCAGTGTACATGTTCGATTCATTCATTCCTTCATTCTTCTTATCTAGGATGAATTACAGCCATGGGAGTGCTCTTTACCAAGTCTACACACACCAGTGCCATATTGCTTATTATTTTGACTCATAAATTCATCCACACTGGCTAAAAGCAGCTGAGAATTTGATATTTAAATTGGTTCGTCTTCGACACATGCATCTACCGGTGCTCCAGTTCCTGCAGGAAGGCGGGATTGATGTATGCTTTGTGGTTCCATTGATCAGTGCACTCTGTCATGGCCAGGAGCTATTGTCAACTATCAGAAGGCCTATTTACAATTAGACTGGCCTGGTTTCACCAAATATAAAGTTATCCTCAGGGACTATTCCTTAACATCTTTTATCAGAGCTGTGTACAGCTTTGAACAAGTATTGCCTGAGTATTACCATCTTTTTCCGAGCACTTAATGACATTCTAGCCCGAGCCAGGATCTCTGTGGCATACTGGTTTCTGTGGATGCCCCAATCAATTCCTTTTATTCTCTCCTCCTGGGTTCTAAATTGGAATCTACAGACTGTCTAGGAGAACAAAGCCTCAATGCCCACCAAGTGGATCACATTTTCAGGTGTGTGTGTGTGGTGTGTGTGTGTGTGTGTGTGTGTGTGTGTGTGTGTGTGTGGTGTGTGTGCATGTGTATATGTACTGTATGTGTGTGTGTGTCTTTTTGTTTGTCTGTATTTAATTCTGCCCTTCATCCCAAAACATCTGTCCATTATGTTGGAATTTAAGATACAAATCCATGCAAATGTTAAAATGTACACACAGACATAGGGAAGTTGTGTAAAATGAAAGGGAGATAAACCTGTCATTTCTTTGATCTAAACTGTCGTAGGAACACGCATTCTGTCCTCAAATACTCAACTGCTCAGCTACATATAATGATGAAATGTGTAGAATTTCACAGGCAATCTCACCCAGGATGCTTAACAGACAGATGGATGGCATATCTTACTGAAAAACTCCACTGAAAGAATGTGTCAATCATCTCTTTTGTATGCTGTATGCCCTGTACTTCTAAATGTGCACACTTTGTAAATGTGCACACTTTGTTAACATTAGTGGTAGTGCACAGTTTAAGCACATTTGTGCATGGCTTTGAAAAGAGGGACTAAAGAATATCAAAGGTATTGTTTCAGATACACACTTACAGTTCTGCGCCCACTGACACTTTATCCTTCAGATCACAAAGGCATATTGCTTGACAAGTACATGGCTTAATACCTCTTGATTTAATAGGCTGAAGTGTGTTATGTAAGTTCAGAAACTTTCTGTCCTGCCTACTGACTGCACATACCTGCATGCCACATTGTTGTTAAACGTGTATGCAGCAGTGTTATGGCTTGGGGAGTAGCCTGCGAAATTAAATTTGTGTGCACACATTCGGAAAAGACATGACCTTGTGAAGCACAGCAAAAGGAGCAGAAGTGGGGTTTGGATACAAAGTGTTTGCCTCCTCTGGTACCATCCTCACTGCACCTTTCGCCTTTGCCAAAATGTCACGAAGGCAGTGAATTATTCAGAGCTCGTTAAGAGGCTGAGTGCCAACACTCTCTCTCTCTCTCTCTCTCTCTCTCTCTCTCTCTCTTTCTCCCTCTCTCTCTCTCTCTCTCCCGCCCGCACGCGACGCTGGCAGTTGCTCTCCATCGTTGAACAATCACGACCTGGTCCTCCTACACTCGCCTGGGCCTGTCACTTAACAGCTGTGAGGCGCCGACGCTCCTGAGTGCCGGCCATCGTTAGAGGCTCGTTAGAGGGTATGTTAGGTCCTCATTAGGAGATGAGTGAAGTAAGTGGCATGCTATAACAGTGGCGAGTCAACATCCAAGCTGACAGTCCTCACGGTCCTCACAGGTTCTGTGTCTGAATTTGTCAATGTGTTTTTCTTTTCTTTTGTTTTAAACAATGCATCACAATCAGAGGAGTACACAAAGAAGAGGTTACAGCCTAAGTGACAGCATACTCGCAAATCATAATGCAGTTCCCTTGTATTTGCCCATCTAGACCCTGACAGTATAGATAATACCTGAGATTTATACACAAGGGCAAGGGCTGTGAGTGCTTCATTTCACTGCAACACTAAATTTAGGTTAGGATAGTTTCCCACCAGTAAACTGTGTTATAAATTACTTTAATCTGCTTAGCTAATGATGCCTTCAGCAAATCTAGTTACAGAAGAACCAGAAATAATGGAGGTGAAATACTGATTACTTTATTCAGATTTTGGTAGACTTTCTTGTCTTGAAAATAATGGAAAACCACTCTGATGGCATACTCTACAGGGTTTCTTAAAGAAGATTGAAATCAACTTTATATAATATTATATTACATTATATGATAAGCATACTACAAGAAATTCACTAGAGTGCAACATTACAAAATCCACTTCAAATGCCAAAGGGACAATGTCTGTTCTCCTTCTAACCTTTCTGGCCAGTCCAATTCTTTCTCCTTGCCTCAGCTATTTTCATCATGGCAAACTAATACAATCTCCTAATGGACTGCAAGACTTCTGAAATGCTCACGAAAATTTATCTGACACATCCCAGAATACGGCTGAACTGAGCTCAGTAATAGCTTCCAGATGTCTCATTGTGGCCTCTCACCTGTCAGGTCTAAAGACGAGACTCATCTTAGTCCCGGCATGACTCACGGTCCAATCACCATGTAAGTGGAAATTTCGCAGCTATTTAGGGAAGCTCAACCAACTCAAAAGCTTTTAAGCACTACGCCAGGTAATGTCAGGTTGGTGAGTTTCACAGGTGCAAGCAACCTGGATAGGCAGTACACGAATGCAAGAAGCAGCTACCTCCAATTTGAACCAAAAAGACAAATCCGTCAAAGACGTCATGTACGGACAGTAGACATCCCTTACATGCCAAAAAAAACAACAGCAGCAGCAATAAATATTGCTCTTCAGCATATGATATGGACCTTAACCCTAAATACACTGCACTACTGCAGTATTTTCATAACTGAAACACTGCATTATGCAGTAAAGTGCAGTATTTTTGTAGAGGGCAATTCCACGGAAATTTTTTTTTTTTTTTGCCACGTCCACAACGCAAATAAAACGCATTGGTGTTTGTGTGATGTGAATGCCTGAAATGTTTTGTACATTTTTTTCATGTAAGTTCTGCTGCCAAAAATAGGAAATGCTCAAATGTCATACCATACTATGGCATTTTACTGCTGTTATGGACGTGACAAAATAGTTAATTTTCCCGAGGAATTGCCCTGGTATTTTGTATGAATGCAATTTTTATTGCACGTGCTGCAGTAATATTGTGGTATACAGCAGTAATTCTGCAGAAAAAACCTGCAGTTTTCATAAAATAGAAGATTGTGTTGTAAGACCTACAGTACAGAATCTTTGAAGTTATACCACAATCAAGTAACAGGTATTTTAAAAGGAAAAACATACTTGATGTAATGACACGTACAGCAGGTCTACTGTATGTGTGTCTATGTGTGTTTGTTTGTCTGTTCTGACATGTCTTGAGAGGTCCTCTCTCTGAGTGTCCCTTTTGTAGACAGAGGGTGAGTTGGTGTATTAGAGGAGAATTGTCTGGACGGTGATGGGAAGGATCAAGTGAGCTTCCCCTCTTGACTTAAATGCAAGCCTGGCCCATCCTCCCTATGGGCCTGTTTCTTCATGAATCTTACATGAGGATGGCTCTCTGAATATATACATTTAAGTGTTCATATGTCATAGTCAGACATGAACGGCAGGATTTCTTTGTTATAAATCATTTTGTATGGTAGCGTCAAAAGATAACATCTCTTTTTCTCCCTTTCCCTCCGCAATATCTATACACACAAAAACATATTTATATAATATACTGTAGTTGAAAGGAGTTCAAAGTCATCACATGATCAGTGCTATCTGGCGCCACTTCTTTCATGTGGCATCAGAAGTGCAGCAATAGTGGAGTAAAATGACCAGTTTTGAGCAGTTTGCTAATTGTTGCTAATTAGCATATTAGCAAACAGCAGTTGCTAATTTTCTTGCAGGTCTTTTCAAAATGGAAGACGGTCATGGATTCCCATTATCGGTCCCACTTGAGGTAGATGGTCTCAGGGCTGTTTATCATAAAGCCCTAAAGCCAGTACTCAAGCAGCTGTTCCTGGCCATGCTAATGCGATCGTTCTTCCACTTAAGCCTCTAAGCCAGGCATATCTCAGAGTCTCAAGAGCTAAAGAAATGGGAATATCCGCTAAATGTCCGCTAATTAAGATTTATTATTTCTCAAAGGTACCTCACTGTCTTCAAAAATGTGGGCAATGCTCAACAAGAGAATCCTTTCTATCCCTTAATGCCTATGTCAGGACACTGAGACAAAAAAAACATTTTAATAAAATGTCCAATATAGTCTAAGAAATTGAAGAAAAAGAAGATTGAGAGCTAAACAGCCACCAGAGTGTGGGCTCTGTTGATGCCTGTGCCCATGCTCAGCTGAGTCTCTTTTTACGTGTTTGGAGTGGTTCTGGTCCAGGTACTGCGGCAGTTGGAGGCCTGGCCATCGCACAGGATGCACATTATCAAAAGCCCATGTGAGCCTAGTGCCAACGCTGCCAGGTCTGAGCTCTGCCAAAGAACAGAATGAGAGGCGAGAGATGAGAGAGAGTCCCGGGCAGTGTGTGTGTGTGTGTGTGTGTGTGTGTGTGTGAGAGAATATTTGTGTGTGTCTGTGTATGTGTGTGAGAGTGTGAGTGTCTATGTATGTGAGTGTGTCTGTGTGTATGTGTGTGTGTGAGTGTGAGCATGTGAGCGTGTGTGTGTGTGTGTGTGTATGTATGTGAATGTGTCTGTGTGTGTGTGCGTGTGTGTGTGTGTGAGTGTGTCTCTGTGTGTGTGCATGTGTGTGTGAGAGAGAGAGAGAGTATTTGTGTGTGTGTGTGTGTAGGGTGGGCACTGAGAGATATAAATATGCCACTGAGCCCTCTCTGCTGCACTTTTTGCAGGATTGCCGTGAAATATTAATCTGACCCAATAAATGGGATCAAAGGCAAAAGATCGAGAGGGCTTTTGGGACTCTCCTGTGCCCAGGTGAACATGGCAGTCTAAATGGAGATGCAACTGCGCTCCCTTTAAAGGATGGAAAGGAAGGGAGATAGACAGAAGGACGGAGGGCAGAGGGAAAAAGACAGAGATTTGCAGGCGTGTAAAGAAAAAGAGAGACAGACAAACAGAGACAAAGAAAGAAGGAGACAGATAGGCCAACAGACACCATATGAGCCATTTTCCCTGCCCAAACCTGCTGTCCTTGGGTGCTGCTATTCTGTAATAATCACCAACATGATCACCATCAAGGCCATGGATGTTGATCAGCTTTTTTTTCTGTTCTGTCCGGCCAGCTCTTGTTCCCTCTCTTGATTGCAGATTTACTGATGTCTTTGTTCACCTTCCCACGCTTCAGAAGTCTTTTTAAAGCTCAGCATCCAACTAGAAACTTACTATACTATGCTGCATCACTAGATCTCATGCAACATTTATCAATGGCTCAAAACTCTTGACATACAAGAGCTCTGGCTTAGTTCTACCACCACCCTGTTGCATAATTTGAAAGGCCATGCTGAAATGTTTGAACTATGCACCAGGGAGCAATTCAGCTGCAGCACACACGTGCTCCTGCTGTGAAGGGATGGGCGGCGACTTATTATTGCTGTGGCCTGACCCTGTCTGCAATTCACCACACGTTTCAGACAGAATTGGCTGAGAAGTTGATAGGAACAGGGAATGAATAACACAGACAGATATCCATTTTATTGTCACTCCTTTCTAATTTCAAGTGGCTCTTCACCTCAGAATGGTAAATACTTTGCTCCGCGGTAGAGAGATACTTGTCTGCTGTTGCCCTCTCAATCTTTACCACCGTCAGTGATCATCAGTTCAGACTGTCAACAACTGTGAGCAAATAAATGAAATGCGACTGTGAATTGCAATGCACTGATTGAGTACAAACGCATAATGAGGTTTGACTGTCATTGCTGCTATTACTGCTATTTGATGAGTGCAGTAGATGATGACAGATTTAACTCTTTGATTGGGGGGGAGGGGGAGTGTATCTCTTCATGCATGACATTCTGTCATATATTGCTATATAAGTACCAACTTGAAAACATGTCTTTGACTGCATTCCTGCAAACTACAGTGGTAACTGTACTGCTGACTGTAGGCTGAACAAAAATTGTTCCCAGCAATTTCTTTTCAAACAGTGGAGCCATTTTAGCTTCTCATCAATTCCCTGTATGATTGTGCAGACTGCTTAGAGCCACGGAAAAGGAAAAAAAGAAAAGAAAAAGAAAACACAGAACCAATCAAAAACTCAGCGAAGACAGCACTTTAGGATAATCTGTGCTTAGAGCCCACCACTAAAGGTTTACAAGGTCCTTAGTCGCCTCGCCAATCAATCACCCAACTAAGAGACAAGAACTTTGTGGAAAAAAAAAGTCAGTTTCACAGGATGATGAGTTGAGCATTGTGACTATGCAAATAAATAAAAGGGGAAGGGGAAGTGCTCATTTGGTCGACCGAAATGAATTACATTACCATAATTAGATTCACTGTCTCATCACTGAGACTATTTCCCAATGTATTTTTCTATTTGACTAAAAGATTATAAGCATTAAAAGAAATAGTTCTTCAAGTGGTTTTTGCAATAGAATTACAATAATCAGTAATTCAATGACTATCATGATGTCAAATACTTAAAGGGTTTGGTAACACTGTCTATGAACCCAGTATTCAATATGGCATGCTATGAGATTGCTTTGTATCAGAAACAAAAAGTAAATTTGGTATTCTGACTGTTGCTCAATGATGTGACCCTGTATCAGAAACAACTAGTCAATTTGGTATTCTGACTGTTGCTCAATGATGTGACCCTGTATTCTGTAACACTGCCTTGACAGCTGGAACAGAACAGCACATCCTGTAATAGATCTTTTAAATGGACTCCAAAATCTGAATGGAACAGTCCTCCAGAGTGTGCCCAGTGAGAGCCTGACAGAGGTAAATGGAGACCTCACTGAAAACACTCGCCATTAATGTTCTAGCAGCCAGGCAATATATCATTGTCATGCTGGTCCACCTAATCTTTCATTTGGTGTTTTTCCTCTCAGTCTCTTTCTTTATGTCTAACCATTTTTGATTGGTTCGATTGGTTTGATTGGTTGGATATTTTTTCCCTGGGAAACATATGCATATATTTCAAAGTATGTATGCATGCACTCTATATAAATGCACAAACACAAAAACTAATGTACACACGCACACACACGCACGCACACATGGCATGCTGTACGGGCATGCACACACAGATATCCATGCACTTGATCAAATGGCTGACACTGTGAGGATTCTCTCTGACATTGATGCTGCCCACAGGCAGCATCACAATGGAGAATAGCAATAGGAACTAGAGGTTCTTCACAGCCTCTCACACATATAGACACAACAGATCAGTGCAATTCCTCACTCCCATCCCGCAAGCATACACGCAAGCATGCACATACATACATGCACACATACAAATACATGAGCACACACACATACAGAACAGATCAGTGCAACCTTCCATCCAAACCCACTTATGCACCCTCCTCTCATTCTCACACATACAGGCACACAAACACACACACACACACACACACACACACACACACACACACACACACACACACACACACACAGACACATACAAACACACACACACATGCACACATACATACACATATTCACACAAAATAGATCAGTGCAACCTGCTATAGGCACCCACCCACCCATATACTCTCTTCTTTCATTCTCACACATGCAGGTACACACACACACACACACACACACACACTCGTGCACAGAGGCATACATGTACACACACTGAACATAATGCATATGCATGGACAAGTAGACCAACATAAATTAGGGTGGCATAAACATATGCAATAATAAATGTATTATACATGAAGCATTTCATGCATTATGGAGATTATTCTTCTGCTGTTTAAAATGGTATGATTGTCTATGAAGCTCTAGCAACCCCCAGTGGACGAAAGGATCACAGCAATCCTTCAAGGAAGTCAACGAAAGGGTACACTTTCTGCAAACAGGCGCCTGATTGACTACGCCCTACGGCTAGAAAGGATGAAAGGAAAGGAAGGACAGGATGGACATCAGGTAAAGGAGCTCAGCTGAAGGATGGACATCAGCTAAAGTTTGACCAAGGAGATACATGCAGCTGAAAATATTTTTTTGATTATAATGTTCTAACAATGCACCCAACCCAGCACTAGGGAATATGTGCAACAAAACATTGGTTGAGGTTGTCTATTCAAGATAAACAAATAGATCATTAAAATACTAGATAGGAAGCAAGTATGACAAAGGAGACTCCTCTTATTTAGTTATTAAAACAATATTTTTTGTTTTCCTTTAAGCATTAAACTAATGTGCTTATTCATCAATACAGTAAATTTAATTTGGATTACGATTACATTCTATATGAAAGCATGTATCAAGTATGTGTTTTAATTTTAGGACTTGGTCTACACAGATTAGGCTTTACAAAAACAAGCATGCAAGCAGACCAACAAGTCAAAAGAAAGTAGACCTTTCCTTAGTGCACATATTAATGCCCAGAGAAAATCATGAGCTAATCCAAAAGGCTAAACTAAGACTTTTTTTGGAGCATGTCATTACTTGTACAAATCACAGCCAACCGCAGAGCGGCGACAGAGCACCTGTTACCTCCTTAAACTTTTCATGCGCAAACTTTGATGATAATGGCTTGATACTACGTTAAGATTCCCAACATGTCGATGAGCTTTTTTTGTTGTGTAATGGTCTCAGAGACGTAGTTATCCGGGTTTTTGCTGACAGCAGTTGTTGACTTATTTTGGAAGGTTGAACCAGATGCACATTGTGACTTGACTGAGGGCGAATTGTCACGTAGGGGTTAAGTTCTCCACCTCAGTACAAATTGGTAACAGAGCAAAATGAGAAATGTTCCGTATTTTTGACAGCTTTTTTTTTTTTTGCCGCGGAAGGATCAAAGTCAACATAACGGAAAGGTCTCCCTTGCTCTCGGCTATGTGACAGGTGACCGCAATATAGGAGTTCAAAAAGGCGCACAGAAAAGCAACGGCAATGAAAAGTCATAGCTCGACCAGCAGACTTTAGGATCTGGGGAGAGTGAGCCAGACTGTCGCACCGTTCACAACAGTAAGTAACCAATTATTTTGTCATTTTATGACGTTTCGAGTTGTTGCGTTAAATATGCATTTTTTAGAGTATTTGCAATGGCCTGCTTTAGACTCATGAATTTGAGTTTCTAGCCTACTGATTAGGCTAATTCCTACGGACATAAGCACATTGCTGATCTGCCACAATAAACTGCCACGTTCCTGTTTGCAGCTAAATACCGTTGATTTGTCTAATTAGTCTTTTCATTGCTTTTCCTGCGCAAGGAATCAAAGACCAAACGAAAGCTCGCGTCTAAACACTTCTTTTCTACTTTCCTGGGGTTTCATATTGTACATTTGGCATTTATATTGAACATAGGCCTCGGACTAAAGTTTTGGAAATAGTTGAACAATTCTGTTCATTCCTCCCTGCCTCTCTTGTCTGCCTCTGGGATGATATATGTGCCTGTTTGTGTTGTTGTGGACGTTCCCCCAAATCAGTTAAGATTGATAGTGGTTTTGTAAACACAGCAGGTCTACATAATGTCATTCTTAGATATAAGACATGATTTCGGAAAAACAAGGAAACAGAGGAATGTGCTGTAGGGCAAGGGATGAAGGAAAGGATGTGTAAAAGGAAATTAGAGACTGCAACGAGCATGGGAGAATAACAGGAGTTACAGGAGGAGCGGAAGAAAGGATTGGATTTGACAGTCAGAGGAAGAGAATGCGGTAAACTATGCTGATGTTAATTGCTAAAATTGTCATTAAGCACACCGCAGGACCATCCACATTAGAATGGCCTCCAACTCCCTTGCCTTATAGTGATATGCAAATCTAAAGTGCATGCATCTGTTCCATTCGGAGGGAGTTTGATGCCCTAGCCAACATGAATCATCCCGGCCCAGGAGCGCTCTGAGGACTTCCGTAATTGCAGCAAATTACAATTAAGAAGCTCAGAGTTATCGCTCATCAATCTTTTGAAAAAAGCCACCAACTGAGAGGAGCCCCTTTGGAAGAATCGTCTTTACAGTTGATATTAAAAATAAGTGCCATCTTATCAAAGAGCTTTAATTTGTGGAAGCTTAGTGGATGTTTGAAGATTGCTTGCCCCTTTAAAGAGCATCATCTTTCCTTATGAGCATTTATCTTTATCTTCATGTATGCTTATCCAAAATTATGTATGCCCTAGAAGTTATAGCTCAGCACAAGGGGAAAGCTACAGCATAGTATACTCTCACTAGCTTGAAAGAGTCTCACTTTTGACATGCGTTTGAACATTGGCTGCAAGTTCCCTTTGACAACGTCGTTCTGTTGGTATGCCACTTATCATAATTACACAGCACCATCTCATGCTAGTACTCTTAATTATCAGAGATATACCAGGACATACCAGAGGCGGGGAGAATGAGAGGTGAGATGGCCTCTGGGTATTGACAGGAAATAGTTTTTGACAGTGAAGGATGACATTGCTATGGCCCAAACTTGACATATCAGATCAGACATCTAAGGTCATCTTAATAGAGGATCAAAGCCTATCAAATTCTTTGCTTTAGAGAGTTATGACAGCTTTTAACACACGTTAATACTTTAATATGGCTTGCTGTGGGACTGATGAATATTTTTAAATGAACAAATGGGTGTCCAAAGACACAAAATAATTATGCAATGCTCTTGAAAGTGATGCTGATCCACTAATAACTGTGCTCTCAATGACATCCACACATTTACCACATAGTGCATTGGTTCTCAGACTGGGGACTGCAGCACATTGCTTAGGGGTCCTTTCAAAAGTTTGCTACAAAATATCTTCTAACATCTAACAGAATTTATGGATATAAGCCTATATGGCAAAATTTGCGCTGGATTATGAGGGATTATTTTCTGCTCCATGAGGGGTCCCCGGGTCAGTAAAGTTTAGAAACCCCTGACATGGAGTATCATTCAGTGAATAACTAGGCCTATATAGTGGTAATCTTGAACCTTGTGTACAAGCCAGCCCCCTCCCTGTCCTCAGCTCTGATGCCTCTGTCACAGATGCCAGTCTGAATTAGAGGAGGAGGTGCACTTTGTCTTCTGGATGTCTGCATGAGAGAAAAGGGCTCTGTTGAACATAGTATTATATCCTTTTACAAATCCTTTGCTCTCAGAAATAGCCAAAGTATTTCCTTCATGCATTTCATGGTTTCACACATATGTTTACTTATTCCAACAGACATACACGTGCCACTTCAAACCAAGCAAGACCAATGATAATGCTGAATAGTAGCATAAACAGTTTTTTTTTGCTTTTATTATGCATTTATTATATAACTTGAAAAGACATTTATGTGTGTATGTTATGTTTTACCTGACAGAACAGTCTTTTAGTTTTCATAGTAGACTGTTAAGACTGTTAGACTGTTAACTTCAGGTTGCTAAAATATAGAATGTAGGTTTGGAGAACAGTCTGTAGAGGGTGTTCTCCTTGTAAGCTCTTTTATTTCCAGGTGTGTCATTGGAATAGCACACGAACCTCAGTAACTTGCGACTAGAAAACCCAGTGTTTGGTTACAGTTATATTTATTGGCAATAAGTGTTAGTTAATATGCTGGTAGACATCAAAATAAATTAAAACAGTCTACACTCATTTGTAACACAATTATTGTTCAATGCAGTGGAGGTTTATTTTGCTTTGTCCTAAACTGTCTTATACCCTTGACACAGAAACACTCAGCTGAGAGCAAAGCATTGTTTGAAGGAATGATTCACACCGTATCATTTGGGTGCTTTTTAATTGCCTCTCTGTGCTCTGTGTTACCCAAGCCTTCTTATAAAATGACCCGGCTTTCCCTTCGGAACACAGAAATGTTTTGTTTACTGCAGCGCTGGCTAATTACAGCCTTCCTTTCTCGCCAGAGGCAGTGGAATTGTAAAGGAGAGGCCGTGTGTTTATCTGCTTTGACAATAGCTAGACAGTAAACAGTATGCCATAGTTTATCTGAATGATCTTTACATAAGCAGCATGTTGTACAGTGTCTGAGTTGAAATATATTATATTTAATCATCAAATAATCCAATATTTTAGTTTATGTTTATGTTTATTTGTACTTGGCAGACACTTTTATCCAAAATGACATACAATAGAAAAAATGTGTGAAATGCGTACAATAGAAAAAGAGTGAAATTTTCGTTCCTTCTTTTTTTTTTTTACTCTTTCTCTCTCTCTCTTTTACTTTTAATCTCACGTCCTCCTCTGATTCTGATTGAAGAGGGGCTAGCCACTAGAGTGATATCAGGTGTCACTAGTCATTCTGTGTGATCCTGTACTTGACACCATCGCTGAGGTATTGTCAGAGCGATTACATGGAGACAAGTTGATTCTGGAGCTTGGTCTCAAGCATGATGACATGCCTGAATGGTTCTGTGTCAGTCACAGAGAGAAACGGGGGATGCTGTTGGTGTGAGAAGACACGTGAACTATGAAACAGTGACAATAAATACAGGAATTATGAGACAATGGCAGTTGCTGATAAAGAAGCCTTTACTACCAGATATGCCTTTACAACATTAACACACTGTTTCACCAATCTTAGATTGCACTCTCAAATAAAAGCTTTGTACAGTACTTCTGTAGTAACCAGTGGTTCTGTAAAACCTAAAGAGAACGCTTGTCAGGGCACATAGTTACATTTGTGAAACTGATTCTCATTCATCCAGGTCATGGTAGTCAAAAGTGTGAAGTTGTATGCAACTTCTTTTTTGGAGCTTGAAGATGTTTTACATAAAGGCTGGTGATGGAAAACCATGAGATCTGTTTTTTTTTCCTTCACCAGGCCAGAACTGAAGAAGCCTTTTGGATGGAAGGTGAAACGTCTTCAAGCTTCATAAAAGAAGTCCAGTTGCATACAACTTAACACTTTTCACTGGTGATTAGAGACCAAGTTTTCGGTGTATAATGTTTTATAATTTGTTCCCATTAAATGGCTACATGGTCATGGCTGAACTGGTAATGGGGCAGCCATGGCCTACTGGTTAGGGGCTTCAGGCTTGTAACCAAAGGGTTGCTGGTTCAATCCCCAACCAGTGGACCATGGCTAAAGTGTCCTTGAGCACCTTGCTCCCTGGTGCTCAAGGACAACTGCTCTGGGTTAGTGTGTACTTAACTTCGCTGTGTGTGTTTTGCTAATTTCCCTCATGGGATCAAAGAGTATATATTATCATTATGATTAATGTAAAATGCTGTTGTGGTTACAACACCTGTGAGAATTTACAGTCCTTCTATTGAACAGATGTGGGGTTCTGTGTAAAGGGGGAGTGGGGAATGCTCATGGAACATGATGCAGAAGGTTCCTGTCTGTGTCTGCGCTGAAGAAAAAATAGTGACTGTTGTGACTGATATCAGACTACCGTTTCATTTGAACGATAAGGTGCTGCTAGTTTTGGCAGTGCTTTTAACACTGAATCACTAGGAGCTGTGTATGCACAGTATTGTTCAACCCCGATTGCTTGGTGCTTTACAAGTCTGAAATGCCAGCCTGCTTATCTCACTGACAGCCAAATCCCCACGGCACTGTTAAAACAACAGCAGTGGCGCACAGCAATCTTTAATGGTCAGTCAATTTATATTACCCCTCAGGAGGGAGAGGGCTACTCTTGGTGTGTGGGAGTACTTAGCAGTGAGGTCCCTGCAGAGGGAGATATATCATCAAAGCCAGAGGAAGGACCAACGCCATTCTCAGTTTCATCACTATATGTGTTGTTGTATTGTCGCCATGTATAAGTTCAAAATCTGGGAAACCTAATGAAAGAGGCATGAATTTAAAGTAGAACCAGACTGATACACAACCTCATTAATTTTGGCTGCTGGGAAAATGCGGAACGTGGACTTTCGCATTAACTGAATGTCATTTACATTCACAAAGAACATAAATCAGTCTTTGATCAAGAAATGCGGTATTTATAGCAAACAAGTCCAGTCTTCATCACATAACAAAATAATTTAATCAACCAAATCACACATTTGAGGTTTATTTAAAGTCATGCAGACAAGTTGTCCTCTCCCATGATTTATACCTCTGAGTTATTTTCTAGGCTTGCTCTCAAGCTCATGTGATTTTATTTTTTTTTTTACTGACAAAAATACTGCTTTGTGACACTGGAATTAGATTTTTTTTTTCAATAAAGTCAACTTGTTTTGCAGCACCAAATTTGATACTGGGAATGTAATTTCGTAACATATTTATATGTGCAGCCTAGTGTATGTTATGTAGAACTAAGCTGACAAACTCAACATGATCAGCAACAGGTCCTGGTCTGGGCCACTTTGCGTTGACTAGACCCAGGAAGGGCTGGAGCAGTCAGAGTACTTAGATCCTTCCTGGGTCTACAAGTCAGCCTAGTCAACAAGAAGTGGCCCAGGACTTGCTGCTGATTCTGCTGTCCTGTTCTTTGAATGCAAATCCTGAATGCAAGTGACCTGCCTTTCTCAAGCGCAACGTGATGTTTCACTACAACTGCTTGACAGAAAATGCACCCAGGTCAGCAGGAGAGTGTGTGAAAGTGAAATTTGCAGAAGAAACACTTCAGGATTTTAGGACTGTTTGAGATTGATTTCAGCTGGAACTGGCCTCATGGCGCGTAAATAAAATACATAGTATAAGTCAAAAGAAAATTGCACAGCCTTTTTTGCAACATATTTGACATCCACAAATTATAAAACATGACCTTGAAGAGATCATCTGGAATCCATCAACCCCTAGGCCTGTTGCTCAAGGTGCCAAGTGCTGTCGATAGCAATGAGAGTGAGAAAATTTGGTACAACATAGATGGACTATGCAAACCAACATTAACGCTGAACAGGAAAACGATACTGAAACTATACTGAGTTTTCTTGCCGTCATCAGTTAGCACAGGCTGCTGTTTCACCAAAGATTGTTGAATACTGACCAAGATAGAGCAACATAATACGTCACAATGGGAGCAAATGTGAATAAGTGTGCATAAGTTGGAGTGTCACATAACGTCACAATATAAACTTTTCAAAGGTATTCTGTATCAGTGTATGAGGACTCCACTCTGGTCCGCATAAAGGGGGATTTTCTCCCCTTTTCCCCGTATGAAAACAGAACACAGAACTTAACGAACATTTGTGCCTCTTTCTCTGCGCTTACCTTCTCTGGTTTCACTATTTGGTATACATTGTGTGAAATGTTGTCCTACCCACAGCACTCTACAGCCTCAGGCAACAGGGCTATGGGTTGATTGACTCTGGTCTGTTGCTTTGAGGGAAGAATGTTAAGGATCAGTGAAGTTACTGTAGCTCCCAGTTGTCTTAATTGGGTGATTAGATAATATGCAGACACAAATATTCTGAAGCATGATAAACTGATACATCAATATATGACAGCAAATGTTAACATATTTACAAATATTCAGCTGTTTCCAAACGTTTTGACTCAATGTTGGATTATTGATTTTTAAATATATTTTCCCTCTGATTCTATAGTTCCCCCTGGTTCCATAGTTCCCTCTGGTTCTATAGTTCCATAAAGGACAGATGGTGAAAATCTGAAAGGATGAGGAAGCATTAAAGGAACAAAAATATTCCAGCAGCTTTCAACTAGTGTCTCTATTTCCACTTGAATCCCACTTGGTCAGAAATGCTGACAGCAGCGGGATGCCAGTTTAGCAAAATGATAGGAAAGCCTAAACCCAAAAGCCACATCCATTGAAAATATTTACAGAACACAAGAGAACAGCTGTTGTTGTTTTGCACCAAGTGGAATAGAAAGAGATAAGATCTTGGGATTTTGGCTGTGATTATGCCAGTTCTGTCTTGTCCGCTGAACTCATTTCCCTTTTTCTCTAGTAAAACATCTTCCGCCGGCACCTTGGGAGCGGACAACTGCGCCAGCAAAATATCCCATCGCTATGGCCTCAGATGCTAGTCATATGTTGGAGGCAGCTCTGGAGCAAATGGATGACATTATTGCCGGTAAACAATTTTTTTCCATCATTTATACTCATCAAACTCATATTGCATCAAAGGTCTACCGCTTGCTTTATTGACCTGCAATTAGCATCTTGTTATTTTCCCGCTGTGATCTCAGGGGTATATGAATAAAAGTGCCCAGCGGCTAACTCTTTAACCGCCAGATTCTGCATATTCATTGGAAAATCCTCAGCTTGTCTGACTGGTGAATGTGCTTCCCTATAGGAATGCATGCAGTGGAGATGGAACTGGAGGAATAGTAGAAGCAGAATGAGATAAGTTACTGCTGTGGTACTGACTTCTGAAAGCTGAAATAGCTGTACCTGTATGCTGTCAGCAGTGTCAGGGGTTGAAATGTTTGAAAATTGATTGGTTGAAAATTGGTTGAAACTGGTTGAAAATTGATTGTAACACTTATATACATATATATTACACTTGTTTTATTACAGATGTATTACACACTACACAAGCTTATAGTGTAGTTGTTTTATTACAGATGTATTACACACTACACAAGTTCAGGTTCTTAAAGCCTTAGACACATGAACAGCTGAAGATGGACTCTGTTTCATGTTGTTTTGGAGAAACCTTGTGCACAGAATTGAAATAGTTTTACCTTTTCTTTTACCTGCACCACATTCAAAAATCAGTTACTCCTTCACTATTGCCTCTGGCATTCATTGTCTTAATGTGACCCCCCCAGCACACACACACACACAGCCCAACCTTCAGCCTTCTTGCTGCAGGGCTGTGCAGCTTCCTAGAGGGGTGATACATTTGGGACACAAGTGTTTATCAAAGCCACAGCGGCATCTCAAATGACCCAGCGGGGTCTTCGCCTGTGGGGCGAGCACGACGAGACCCGCTATAAATAGCGCGGGGCTAATGACCACCCTTGCAGTGCTTTGACAGGGTGGCAGAGGGGCATTATTCATCCCGCCACTGCTGTTATTAAACCCCGAGGGGAAGGAAAACTCCTCTGCCGGAGGCGCAGTATCACTCTCACTCTCCGTCTGCGACTGATACAGCTGTTGCTATTGTGTGTGTGTGTGGTGTGTGTGTGTGGTGTGTGTGTGTGTGTGTGTGTGCATGTGTGTGCTTGCCATGACAGATAAGCTGCTGCAATTACAGTGATATCTCTGTTTATATCGGTGGCCACAGAGGATTGAAAAGATGGATTGATGATCTTGTTGCTGCTGTGCACTTGTACTGGAGTTTGTGCAACCAGTTGGGCTTGGTAAAGCATTGAATTAAATTTATCACTGAATTATGTTGACATTGTTTATGATGTTTGTTTGCATTCGTCTGCTATATATATATTACTGCTATATCGATCACTATGTTCTAAAGTTTGCTTGTGCACAGAAGCCATCCCAAGGGATGAAGGATACTGAAAGCTGCTATCCCCATTGTGTTGGCAAGTGTGCATGTGTACTATGTTGCCTGATTCTGTTATGTAATGTCAGTATTTGAGGTGGGGGCAGAGTGGGGGGGTTGAACGCAAGCTTTTTGAGGGCTGAGACTTGCTATAGGGAGCTCTGTGGCCTCCTGTGAGTGCGGGACTCAAGCGATGACCAAGTGTCTCGCTAACAGAGACTAACTGCGAGAGGCAGCCAGAGGATCAGGAAGGGCTCGGGGCTCTGACTCCAAACCTGTCATGTTCTGTTCAAGAGATGGTGCTGGCATCAACCCACCCAAACAGCCCCAGTGAGCAACAGTCAGTATCACCGAAATAAAAGCTTGCTATGCAGTTATCAAGAGTGGCCATGTTCAGGCAAATCCCCCAAACACTGCTATACACCCCCAGTGGAATGAAACATTAACGGTTAAGAATTAAAAGAAATTTTGAAATATTCACTTATTGCTGTGGTTAACATGATCCATTCATTGTAATGCTGTTTTATGTCACGGATTGAAGATGCATTCAGATATGATCTGAAATATGTGCCCAGTGGTAGGGCTACCTCTGACCAGGTCAACTGAAAGGTTTGAAGTAATGATAAATTAAGCTAGGAGAATTGAAGCAATAAGACACCCATGGACTTGGTATTTTAACACTAAAACATCTTAATTCGCAATGATTTGTTGATGTAAAGAGAATTACAATAATGGTATGATAATAATAATATGATCTGTAGGCGAGATTAAAATACAATATGTTTGAGCTGGAAGTTTAACTTGACCTTAACTCGCTCAGTATGCTTTTCTGACAGACAAAATATGCATGTGGACAAAATGCTCAACAACAACAAGTTTGGTTATTCATGATGTGTTATCAAGTCTATCTTGGTCTTTCTGAAGTGGGATTCTATCCTTGAGTGACTGTTAGATGGGGGTGAAATTCAATGTAAATGGAGTTGAATGCTTCCTTAAAGGTCCATAGCTTTCATGGTTTACACATATGGAAGGAGTCAGCAGTGAGGGTGGTCTGGAAGAAAAGTGGTTTATATGAGGCTTACACTCTTCACAGGATGCCAATGGAAAATAAACCCACTAATGGAGGAAATTGTCGGCTTTGTGCCGAGTTAACAATACTGCATGCTCAGGGGAGTCTTGGGCTTAGCATAGTTCTGGAACTGCAATGTGATTAAGGGGCGCCCTCTGCTGGTAGAAAACAGAAGTACAAGTGAGAATAGTCAGCTGGTCACTATGTAGCACAATAGTAGCACTACTGTGGTATGTTTAAGACAACTTACAATACTTCTTATTACTGTTCCTGTAACTGTTTTTATCTCCCACAATATGAGTTTTTTTCACACTCACTAGATGAAATCAATTTCCATCTCCATCTCTGTATGTCCACACAGCCTCAATGTAATGAAAATATCTCAGACTCAAAACTCACCTCTCCACTTGTCATTTCATTTATGTATTTAGCAGACGTTTTTATCCAAAGCGACAAAAAGAGGATTAACATTCAAGCTACAACACTAATAAAGGCCTTACTAAGAGTGTGACGCTAACAGGAAACTGGCAGGAGATGTAGGCCTATGCCAGTAGGCCTAAAATGCATCTCCTTTATGGACAAACTCTGACCTCCTGTACTGCAAATGAATCCCTGATCCACTGTACTGCAAATGATCAATGCCAACCTTTCATTCCTGTCACCCAAATTTGGGAAACAGGAACTGTTTGTATTGTTTGTGAACTGTTTGTGAGCACAGTCAGAGTCAAAGTAGACAAAGGAAAGTGAACATTAAAATGTTGTATAACTTGAGGAAATGATATTTATGTCATGTTTGGTCTTATTTTGATGGCAAGTGCTTTATATGGTCTCAGTCCTATAGAGAAATAGAATTTAGTAAAGATCTAAACAGTACAGGAATTCTGGTCTCTACATAATCCTGGAAGGTTATGATCATCTCCTGCCTCTTACCCAAGGAACCCCATGCTGCAGGGTGTGAGGTGATGGTGCAGGAGTGTGATAGTGAAGTGCAGTAGAGAAAAAAAGAGTTTAGGGTGGTGAATTGAAAGTGCATTCAAGGTACTTAAAAGTTTGAAGCCCAGAGGTACTCTCGGAAGAGCTGGGTCTTCAGGAATTTCTTGAAGGCGGATAGTGTATCCGTTGCTCTGGTAGCACATGCAAGGTCTCTCCACCAGCATGGCACAACAGAAGAGAATAGTCTTGTCTCTCACCCTCATTAGGGGCGATGGTGGTGCAGGTGGTAGAGTCGCCATTTGGCAAGTGCAGATTTGCAGGTTCGGGCCTGACCCCATCAACTCAAGTGTCCTTTAGTAAAATACTGAGCCCCAAATTGCTCCTTGTGAGCAGGTTGGCACCTTGCATAGCAACCTGGGTGAATGCGAGGCATACATTGTGAAGCGCTTTGAGTGCTTGTAGGAGTAGAAAAAGTGCTATATAAATGCAGTCCATTTACCATCTTGTCTCATCTTCCTATAGGCTCTCGGGCGCTGGTGCCCATGGGGGAGTTCAGTGATGCCCTAGTAGAGCTGCCGAGTGGCCCGGTGAACTGCCCTGCCCCTCTGCGGGTACTCCAGCTGGCTGAGGAGCTGCGGGAGGTGCTGGAAGTGCAGCGAGGCCCAGAGCAGATCGACTCGCTGAGGAGGCAGGTCCCCGTAGAGACGGCACACATGCTGCTCATGTGGCTGGGCCATGGACTGGCTGTGAGTACCATTAGGCTGTTATATGCACTCATGCACACACACACACACACACACACACACACTGCTCATGTGGCTGGATCATGGATTGGCTGTGAGTACCATTAGGGTGATATATGCACTCACATATGCACACACACACAAAGCACACAGCACACATGCGTGCAAAAGTATCAAGATTGTTTTTGTTTCGTTGCTTTCAGTGGTGATACTTTTAAATCTCCACCCCAGCCTGCTGCACACTGACATCTTGATTTAGCATTTACTGTTTACAGATGTGCTTAAGATGTGGTTTGCTGTACTTATAGCTGAGATGTATAAGCACAACATCAGTATTTCCACTCCTTTTACCATTAAAAAGTGATGATACATAAAGCATTCTTTTGACAGAAAACCTTCTAAATATTCAGAAGACATATATTTGGTTTTGTCTGTATGTGACAAACTTTAAATTGTCTATTGTTATATAAGGTCTTCAAAACAAGGATGCACTTAGCACTGTGTAAAAGCATGCTGTTCCATGGCAGGCTTTGGATTATGTGTAAAAAAAGGAATGTGATGTTACGCCACGCACAAATGAAAGATGGCCTGTGACAGGCCATTTATCAACAGATGATTCAGAGCTTACTTATCATACCTTGACAGTCGGCATATGGTACCACCACCCACAGTCCCAAGAGGGCTGTGTTTGAATTGGCAAATGACCACAACTTATCCTGGCAATTCCCAGAGGGTAGGAGAGACAGATTTTTTGCTAAACCTGTGGTCTTAATGTTATCTTTACAGTGTACTTTTTTGACAGAATGTGTATATTTTTAAACACTGCGCTCCCTTGTGAAGAATGGTCCCTTTATACCAGCCTGTTACGGGGTGGGAGTAGCAAGGCAGTTGTGTTAGGGGGCCTCCTGCCCTGTGTCAAGAGGAAGAGGCTCACTGCTAGGGTCTGGGGGTCTCCAGCTCAGAGCTAATGAGATCCAGAGTGGATGGGGAAGTAAAGATTCCCGTTTTCATTCCCTTCCCCCAGTCTGTGCGGCTCTCTTCCCCACTCTATACCCACACTCTTTTTTTTTTCTGCACTTTTACTTCTTACCTTCTTTCTATTCTCTGCTTCTTTTGTCTTTCTCCTTTTTCTCTCTCTGTCTATCTGTCTATCCCCATTCCAAATCTCTCCATCTGTGTCCTTTTCCTCTCACCCTTACTCTACTTATTTCTCTCTTCTCTGCCTCTCTTCATTCAACATTTTCCCTTTTTTTCTCCTTCTCTTTCTCTCTTTCTACCATCTCTTTTCCTTGTACCCTCATATGTTTCCTTCACTCTCCCACCCTCTCTCAGCAAACGTCCTTAAATAATCACCACTTTTACTGACCACTCTCTGCTTTCATCCTCCATCCTTGACCCTCGCCCGTGGTATGCCCTTTCTGTTCTTTTTCTTACAATTTATTTTGCTCTTGACACATGTTCCCCTCTCCTCCACCACCCCCACCCTCACCCTCCATGCCATGTGAAGTACCATGTCTGTGATGGGCATGTGTCACAGATTGTTCCATCCTCCCCCCCACTGCTGCTGGGCAGCCCCCTGAGAAAGCCCCCTTTTAGGAAAACACAGTTCAGCCACGTTCTGAGGACTGACTAATGAGATCTCTTAGAGCATGAAAGAAATGAGAAACAAGTGACATATAGAAAGAGAGAGAAAGAGAGAGAGAGCAAGAGAGGGGCACTAAAAGAGGGGAGGAGGAGATGAAGGAGGAGTAGGAGGAGAATGTGAAAAAGAAGAAAAGAAAAGAGAGAGAAAAAGAGAGAGAGAGAGAGTGAGAGAGAGAGAGAACTGCTGGCTTGATCTTGCTGTCGGGCTGCAGTCTGATATTATAACTTGCCGTCTAGCCTGACTGTGTGCTGCAAACCAGATGCTCAGAAGCCTGACCAGACGCCGTGGAGACGCAGCCGGAGCTGTAGCTGGAGCCGGAGCTGTAGCCAAGGAGGAAAAGACAGAGAGTGTAGGAGAGCAGATAGGAGGAGTGTGAGCGCCAGAGCAAAAGAGAGCACTTGGAGTCGTAGTTTAAGCTCTTTCTTAAAGCCTTTGTAGAGTCTGAGAGGTTAGCTATTGTTGATTCAGAACTGCAACTGAAGCTACAATGGCTTTGCAGAATGGAGTGTGACTTAGATTTCTACAAGCATTTTGCCTGGCTGAAGAAGGTGAGTGAGTTTGCAGTTTTCAAGGCTCTTTCTTTTCTCTCAATATGCTTCTATTACTTTGATTGATTCATCACTGGTTGGCTGTGTCTGAACTCACGGGACACTAGAGGAGAGTGTGCTCAGTAGTTGGACCTCGAGGAGGTTAAGCGCTTGTGGCCTTGTGTCAGGCAAACACATAAAAGTCTAAAAACAGCCCGCCTTTCACGTTTCCTGAAGCTTACTGTAAACGGCTTCCACAAACACTGTCAACAGACAGCTAGGGGGGGAGAGTGTGTGAGTGTGTGTGTGGTGGTGTCGGGGGGGGGGGGGGGGCATAAACCACATGGGCTGCACTGGACTGTGAATCACATGCTGCACACACAAATAGCACCAAGAGTTGTGTTGCAGTTGCACAACTCCAGTGAATCACTGTAGGTGTGTGTCTGGATGCGTGCGGGCATGTGTGTCTGTACATCCAAAACACAGCAACACGATCCTGCCCAAAAGCCGGAGGAACTCATAGTGTAGCGTGGATAATGGCAAACAGACCAGGAGACCTGGCCCTTCCTGTTCTGTGCCCCGGCGTCGGCAGAGATTGATTTTGTGTGACCAGGGCATTACAGACAGGCCGGCGAATGTGAGCATGTGACAGATACTCTCTGAGCCTCTCACTGGATGGGCCACAAAGACTCCACCTTTCCTGGCTGACACCTGTTGAGGAGGTGTGGGTGGTTGTAGGCTATTTCACAGTTGTAGTCTTTGGTGACTCCATTTTGGAGCATGTTGGATAAACTAAGCATCTAACAGCAATACCTTCTCAACCTCTGCCAGAGTGAGTCATTACCATAGTGTGTCATTACCAAAGTATTTGTGAATCCGGCTTTTTTGTTTCCAGTGAAGTGTGGGTGCGTGTGTGTGTGTGTTTGTTTGTATGTGTGCGTTAGTGGTCCCGAGTGTTTTTATTGTGCTTTTTTTTGAAAGGGAATCCTTGGAAATCTCTGCTTTCCTAAAACACTGTGGGTAACTGCTCTGGTTTTAATTGGATTGCCATGTAGCAGTAACTCTTTCTGATTATGTTACAGATTACAGGTCTCTGGTGAGCCTAGCAGATATACAGTGACTGGCATGTGTTAACTTGCTGAAGAAAAGCCTAATATGTAATGGAGTAATTGACATGATTTTGGACAGCAGACTTGCAAACAGCAGCCTTGCAAAACAACCCTCAGGCATTTACACGACTTCTGCATGTGCTGACTTCTGCAGACCGTAGTGTACAAAGTGACAAAACAACAGAGAGAGAATTTTCTACTTATCTTCTTTTCTTCTTATCAGTACTACTTTGGAATCAAAGCCATGACCTTGTTGTTGTTAGCACCACTCAAGTTTTGTTGCTGGGCTGTGAAAAAAAACGCTGTTCAGGACATTCAGTTTCTTTAAAAAATAATAAGTTAGTTACACATCTAATGATTGCATGACTTTGTCTGGTTTACACCACACAACAGGGTTTAAGCTCCCTCTCTCCCTCTCCAGTGGCCTGCTTCAGTAAATCCTCAATATGTCACACGTTGCTGCCATATTCCACAAGGCCTTACATTCCACTCGCATTTAAACATTCAAGACAGAAAGAAAAAAACACACAGATTAGACCTGTTCTAAAGTAAACCTCTTAGGGAATTCCAGTGAGCCAGGGTGTGTAACAGAAGTCGGATGGAACAGCATTTTAGAATATGCACCCGGAGCTTTCCGAGAGAAGGTGCCCTCAGACAGGGGGAAGCAGTTGTGTTTGTTTAACGGCTGATACGGCGAACACAACCAGGCAGACTTTTGGCTGTAGGACACACAAGCCTATTCTACTCCCTCACAGAGGTCTGTAACTGTATCCATACTCACAGGCCTTTCAGAGTTCACGGGCTTCAGACTGCCCGGGTCCTGGCCGTTGCCTGGCTTTTTGGCCCTGAGTTTATGAGCAGAGCTAAGAGTGAGGGTCGTATCCTTTTACAGGTGAACCTGCAGTCATTGGGAAACAATGAGAGCTATCAAGAACGCCTGACTCGATTAGAAGGGGACAAAGAATCGCTAGTGCTCCAGGTAAGGCTTTTGTGTGTGTATGTGCGTGTGTGGCTGGGGAATTGCTTGTGATAAGGTGTTTGGAAATGTACACACAGTTCACAGTTTTGCTGTCAATTTATAATATTGTTTGAAGTGTAACATTGTTGTATACAGTGGACAGAGTAAATCTTATTGTATGAGCAAGTGTGTTGGGTGTTAAGGGGCACAGGTAGCAGTTTCTCTACTTGTCTGGAAAACCCTTTTGAGTTCATCCAGGTGAAAGTGAGTGGCGTGAGTTGATTATGAGCTGGGCCTAAAAGAAGATGGATGTTCATGTGATCTGACTGCAGTCTTTAGCTTGATGAGTATAAACTCTATCCTGATCAGATAACCTAGTCATGTGAGCCAGGAAGCCAGGGGGAAATGTGTGTGTAGGTGTATGTGTGTGTGTGTGTGTGAGTGTGTGTGTGCGCACGTGCATGTGTGAGTGTGCGCATGCGTGTGTGTGTTTCCATCACATGTTCCAGAGCTGTAATCGTGGCTTCAGGGGCACCTGCAATAGACATCTCTGTTCTGTGGTACTTGACACATGTAATCTGTCAGGTTGGTGAGTGTTTATTTTCGGAAGGGAGTTGCTGCACTTGTGGGAAGGCAGACTTTTTGGGGGGTGTTGTTTTGTGTGTGGTGATGCTACCAGTGAGGAAACGCTGCCTCTAATGACTTCTAAGGATTTGATGGACATTCCCCTCAGATTAAATGAGCTTCACTACCTATTTGTCTTTCTTCGTGTCTCAACGCGTGTAATCCCCCATCACACACCTTTCCCATGTGAGCTCAGATACTGTGAGTGACATCAGTTCTGAATTTTCGCCACTTGCCAGAACATTCCTCTGAGGGAGAGCCAGCTAATTGGTTGAAATGAAGGCAATCTGATGTGGTGAGTGATTGCTGTAGACAGCCACTCTTTTCTCTTGCTCTGAATTTGACAAAGTCAACCTAAGTAGTTTCGTGTTGAACGGCAATTACGCCCAGGGGAGGCCTTTGACGCAGGTTCACTTTTATCTTATCTGCCCTCGATCCCAGTGTTTTGTCTAGATATATATCATACAAGTCTGGTAATTGCTGTAGCCAAGTGGTACTGTGTAGAGGAGAGTGAGAGCAGGGTGCTTGCTCAGCAGATCACACCGTGCGCAAGAGGAAAAGAGGCGGGGTCAACTGAGGGCAAGGAAAGAGGAGAAACAGGTCGGGGTGTGGCGTAGTCAGCAGGATGTCTGGGTTGCCACTCAGTTGAGCCTGCCAGTCTGTCTGTCTGTCTTTTGGCTGCTCATCACACACACACGCTGACTGTTTTAAACACTCTCTCGCTCTCACACACACACACACACACACACATACACACATACACAAACACACACACAAACTTGCTGGGGTCTATTTCACACACTCCCTCGCAAATATGCGCACACAGGTGAGTGTGTTGACTGACCAGGTGGAAGCTCAGGGAGAGAAGATTCGGGACCTGGAGAGCTCCCTGGAGGAGCACCAACACAAGCTCAACAGCACTGAGGAGATGCTTCAACAGGTACGGCCCACCGCTTCACAGCCACAGGTTGATTTCACTTTAAACAGCTTAACTAGTCTTTCTTGGGTCTCCATTGACTTGAAAACTTTTCTCCAGATGCTTCCCTCCATCACACAGTTTTTTTTTTTCATTTCTGTCACTTCACACAGTGAAAGAGGTGGCATTCCTATCGCATGTTTTAAGCCTCTGTGCACTGCAGTTCAGTGTTAAGCCCACTAGCTTTAGCAGTACAAACAACGCAGATTCACACGCCTAATTCTCAGGGCTCTATAAGCGTCATGGTGTTCCATTGCTTGTGCACCCACAGTATTTGCATGCTAGGCAGTAAGCCTCGGCCTTTTAATTTTCTTCTTTGAACATTGAGGGACAGAAAAAAAAATCCCATAAAGCACAAACAAAAGAGCAGAGACGTTTGATCTGCGTGGTGCTACTGCACTACGGTGAATAAATGACTTTTTCAGCATTGGAACTTGTTTTGATTTCCAAAGTATGGTTTCCTTCAACTTTGAATAAACTTCTTTCCTGGTAAAACTCCAAGCTGGTGTTTCCTTTGGAGAAGAAAAACAGGTTTATTTTGTAATGATTGCTCCACATTGTCTCTTCTTAAGCTCTCAGGCTAATAATAGCTTCCACAGCAGTAGGAGATGCTTAGCTTAAAAACCCTCTCCAAAATGATATACTTTCTATAATAGTATCATTTCATAGTAGATGTCTGAAAAGGACAAAAATTCCGTGATCCAGCTTCGTCGTCAGAGGAAATTCCTTTGCAAGGATTCCAGAGAGCTGGGCTTCACATTGCCTTGACAACCCAAATATTTAGCAGAAGGTGTTGGAGTTCCAGAAGCAGGGCTGTGGAATTGGGGTGTTGCCCAGTTGGGTCTGAGTGGTTGGGGCAGGTGAGCTCCAGCCTCAGCTCCAGCTCCTGCCTCCCATCTTCAACCTCCAACCAGAAGGGTCAGACACTCCCCACAGCTCTGTGGAAGAGAGAGAGAGAGGGAAGAGTAAAAACATCCTTCTTTCATTAGGGGAGAGAGAATGAGGGAGAAAAGCAGAGAGAGACTGAGAGAGAAAAAAAGGAGTGAAAGAAAGGGAAACTGACTGATAGTGAGGAATGATAAACAATGGAAAAAAAGACAGACTGGAACTAGTTTGTGGAATAGAAAATGAGAGGGAGAGATAGAGGGAGAGAGAAAGAGAGATCCCTCTGTCTCTGAAGAACCGCAGCTATATCTCTCCCTGGATTAACATCAGCTAGGCTCACTTTAGCCTGCATCTGAGATTTCCGTACCTCAGTCGTGCAGGGACAGACCCAGAAAGAAATAACCTCTGCCTTATTTTGCTTGGGAAAAGGTAGGAAAATGTGTTCTTGGTGGTTTTGCATAGTTGGTGGAGTTTTGTTCTCTTTTTTTCCTCTTTATCAGTAATTGTGACACAGCAAGCAGTTTAATCACATTATAAAGCATGCTAGCAAGATTATTAAGTTTTTTACACTCATTTCTTTCAGCAAATCCTCCCCTGCTGATTGATTCAGCAGACTGAGCAGGGCTGATGGGCCGCTTTATATAGTTGCGCTAGCCTGCGATGTGGTCATTATGAGGTTTTGGCCTCCAGGAGAAAATCTGCTTCCAGTGACACGGCGCTAATATTTTCCATGTGGGTTCTAGCAGAGGCGCAGTTCTCTGCCTTTCTCCAGAAGGACTAAACTCGGTGTTCTCAAGCCATTTAAATGCAAGTTTGCACCTGCCTTAAAAAGCTGAATTAAGACAGCTATTTGCATTCAGAGGTGCCTGATCTTATCAAAGACTTTGGGGATAAACTTGTATTGTGCTTTGTCTAGGTGGTGAAAAGAATTTAGTCCTTAAATCCTGTGTGATTTAAATTGTTTGTTGTTTCAGAGCAAAAACTCCAGATCAATGATAACTGTTTTTTCTTTTTCTTTTTCTTTTTTTTTTTTAATCTTTGTGAGCCATCTAGATAGAGTAGCAGCTATTTCTAAAACTCTCTCTCTCCCCTGCTCACTGTTTCTCTCTCTCTCTCTCTCTCTCTCTCTCTCTCTCTTCTCTCTCTCTCTCTCATGTGTCAGCTTGTGAGAGAGGAAGTAAAAATAGAGCTCATGGAGTCTTGTGTATATTTAGCTAGTGTGTGGAGTCGCGTCTCTGAGAAGTCAGAGTTTGTTTGATGGGACTTTGTGCCTGCTGGACTGTGGATTTTTTTTGCTGAGCCCTGTGCCTTTTTTGTTCTATTGTGTGTGTGTGTGTGTATGTGTGTGTGTCAATCAATGGACACTCCATACAGGAGCTACTGAGTAGGACCTCTTTGGAGACCCAGAAATTGGATCTGATGGATGAGGTGTCTTACCTGAAACTGAAGCTGGCCAGCATGGAGAAGCAGAACCACAGCGTGGAACGTCAACACAAAGCTGAGGTACTGAAAACATATACAAATGCACATGTGCACACACACACACACACACACACACACGCACACACACACACACACACACACTCACTCACACACACAGTCATACATACACAAACACACATAGTCACACTAAATGAATCATTCTAAGAACCCCTGGTCTGCCTCTGGAAGTAGAATATGGTGTTTCATACTATACGTTTGATGCTAATTCTGTTTATGGAAACTTTGCACAGGGGCAGGTTAGGGTGAAAGGGAAGTGGAACAACATTGTGTGAAAGTATTGTCTCGTGATGGGAACTTTATTCAGCCTATAATACAGAAGTGTTGACAGAGGGCAGTGACACAGCCCTAACAGTCCACACCATAGCGAGATACAGGATCATTCTGTTGTTTTCCCACAGGGACATACAGGAAACAGCATTGACAGAAGTGCTTAATTGGACTCTGTGGAGGGTCTTGAGAGTGTCAGTGAGATCACTTCCTTTAATTTGATGACTATAGCACAGTATTAAAAAGAAAGCTCCCATTCAGAATAGCATAAGACTATTCCACAAAAAACTTCATGAGTTGTCTCTAATTATAGGATTTTAAAATCTAGACTGCTTATGACTGACGTGTAATGCCAGTGTTCACAGTTACGGCTGCGGTGCGCAAACAGATGTTGCTACATAGGCATAATAAGTGCCTATGTAAGTGCCTGTGTTCAGGGCACTACTGTATGTGTTGTGTATGTTTGTGTTAATCGGCACTGTAACCTGTCAGTGGTCATTTACTAGCGCTGTAAACAAACGGTGGTTTGTCTGCACGACGGCGCTGTGATGTGTGGACATGGCTGTGTCAGTTCACTGCCCTCGTGGCGAAGAACTGTGGCACTCGGAGAGCAAACATACATTTAGCCATTCAGGAATGATTGATGACATGTTTGAAGACAACAAGGGACAAGAGGACAGGGTGGGCGGTGGGAGGTGTATGTGTCTGTGAGTGTGTGTGTGTGTGTGTGTGTGTGTGTGTGTGTGTGTGTGAGGGGGCGTCACTAGTCTTTGGTGTCATTTTTCAGCTCCAAGTCTCTATTTGCTAAAGCCGTGACAAGTGCACTTTGGAAAGACTGAAGAGAATTTAATGAGCAATTGATAGGCGGAAACAGCCAGCCCCTAAACATGTATGAGAATAACTTGACCAGACAACACACACCAAGGTCTCCAGTTCCCATTCAGTGTTTGTCCATGGACTAACATGAAAGTACTTGCTTCAGGCCCATTGGTTTGGCATGATATTAGGAATATATGTGCTTCTTTTGACACTGATTGTGAATTATAACCCAATGCAGACACTGTGTAGAGCCAAGTAAGATGCCTGGGTTATCTGCCAGTTCTGAAGTCTTCCGTTTCCTTTTTTTTTTTAACTGTTTACTTTCCTTCCATGTTTCTAGTTCTTAACAGACTCAGGTTTCATATTTTACTCGGAGCTCGGGCATTCTGAGAATACAGATCTCTATTCCACTGTGTTCTATTCTCTGTTCTAATGAACAGTGTGTACAAACTCTGCCTGCCTCTATGTCAGCTGTTGGGCTTTATCCAGTGAGGAAGAATGGCAGAAATCTGCTTGGAGCATTCCATTGGCATGCCCCCCCCTCTCTCTCTCTGTCTCTCTCTCTCCCTCACTCTATCACTCTCTAAATGCCCCCAACCCTGGACCCAGCAGAACCTCCTAGCCTACTATAGATAGCATTCACATGCACAGTGACAGACATATCTTTTGCCATGTTCCTTTTCCTCAGGGATCATCTCAGACTTCCTCTGCTCATGTTCCAGACGGCATTCTCTCGTTGTTTACTCTCACTGAATTGCACTCCTACTGTTTACAGTTTCTTTTAATGTGCCTTGAATTAAGAAATGAAAAGCAGTCAGCTTGGCTCCATTTCTAGACCATACTTCATGCACATATTTTGGGCCAAGTTGGCTGTCAGGCTCCTCCCAATTGTCCTGGAAAAAGGGAAGTAGTCTGTTGGCAAGAGGACAGATGTCCTTAATATTGGTATATGACCACACTCAGGCAAGCATATTTACCTTGGCATACCATACTGTGCGCCCTGATGGTCTGAGCTGTTTTCATAGGACCATGGCAGTGCAGCTTTTCTCATTGTGGCCTTGTGTGTCCCTTTAAATATGCCTCGCCGTGACGCACATGTTATGGTCCTTAAATATTCCGCCCCTGTGCCCGTGCGAGTGACAAAAGTCAGAAAGCAGGGGCCCCCCTCTTAAAAGGGAAAGCGTTGCACCCCCAACCCACCCCCTTAATTAGCGCTGGAGGGGAAACCACATGGAAGCTGTGAATACACTCAGAGCCCAGCACGTCCTGCATATGTGGCCCCTTCTGTGTTCAATTTCCCTCTTTTCCCTGTCTCTTTCTCTCTCTCTCTGTCTTTCTCCCACCATTTCCTCACTGCCTTTGATCTCTTTCCGATATGTGTGCAATCTCTTGCTCTTTTCCCCCTCTTTTCTTCCTCATTCTTTCCATCTGACAGAGTGTAGTGAATCTGATTAGTGAGCTCCAGGAGCAGATGTGTAGGATCCAGCAAGAGCTCACCAGTAAAGTCAGAGAGAAAAAAGAACCCGTGGCAGAGAGGGAGGCAGGGGAGGGCCATGGCAACAGCAGCAGCAGCGGCAGCGGCGGCGGCGGAGGCAGCCCAGCCGAGGCCCCTGTCGGGGTGGCGGAGGAGGAGACGAGCAGTGCCAGCGTGGCTCCCAGCCCCGGAGCTTCAGGCGCGGAGCAGAGCTGCCGCTGTGGAAAAGAGAGTGTAGGAAAACCCATCAGTGGATGTGGGATGCGCACAGCTGTTTCATGTTGGCTTATACAGGCTTTAATGCGGTTTCTAACAGTGACATGGAAACTTGTGGCGTGAATGAATGAGACTAATTATATAACCTGCAGTATGTTGCGAAATGAGTCTTCTGTCTTCTAAGCTTTGGACTGAGTTTGTTTAAAACGTGAGTTTTAAATTTGTAAACCAATGAGGTCATGGGGGCTGAATCACTCTGTCATTCTCGCCGTTAGTTTGTATAACATGACATGTTATTCAAGATGCATGTCGAGGTGGCATGGTTATGAAGGGGATTTGATGTTTGACTATGCGCTTTGTGTGTGTGCAGAGTGATTAGTGGATTTCACAAGGCTACAGAGAACACTGACTCATTACGCCACCCCAGTACACGTTGCAAAACAGACAATGCCTTATAATACGAGGCTCTTCACTGCCTGGATGTGTTTTGTTTGTTGCTTGCTTTAACACCGCTGTGATGTGAGTACTTATGCTGAGAAAAATCAACTAGTGAAATGCATTTTTTTTTACTGTCACTGGTGACAACTTTACAATTTCTGTTTACAACTACATTAAATGCTACAAAACGTTATGTACAATTCATTCTCTACTCTTCATGCTCTTGGAGTAACTGTCATCATGACTGATCTGTGTGTGTGTGTATGTGTGCATGTGTGTGTGTGTGTGTGTGTGTGGCAGGGTTTGCTGCAGGAGCTGAGGCTGCTGAAGGATAAGGTAGAGGAGCTTGAGGATGAGAAGCTTCAGTACGAGAGGAAACTCAAAGCTACAAAGGTAAACTCAGATGCTCACAATGCCTCCATCTCAAAGCTTTGTTTTCTCAGATTCCCGGCTGTTGCCACTAACTGCCACTTGCTTTGATCTCTCTCCCATGTTGTTTTTTTTTCCATTTGGAGTCCACTATGAGTCATGGTTTCCACACACTGGTGCGTTTAAGCGTTTATTGTGCCCGTGTAAAGTAGGAAAACCCCAAAACACTTTCGTAATTGTGAGTTTACTGTGCATGTGTGAAGTTGAAAAAATTCTGTGCACTCCAGGACTCAGGACTACACATGTGGCTGCTTGCTTCTTTTCCCCCTTTCTTTCTTTCTTACTTTCTTTTTCTTCTTCTTCTTCTTCTTTGTGTCTATCTTAATTTTTCTTCTTTCTTGCTTTCTCTCTTTCTTTTTGTGCTCCCACGCTTCTCTGCCTGTCTGTCTCTAGCTGTCAATCTCCTCCTCTCTGCACATGTGCTATCAGTCGGTGCTGAGCCAGCTGGCTAGCTTGCGGCTAACCGTCGAGCACCTGCAGATAGAGAGACAGCAGTGGGAGGAGCGCTGCAGGACTCTCCAGGTGCACTTACCCACAATGCATCTCTTCATCGCCTCCCCCTCATCATCATCGCTGTAGCCCCACCTACTGTGCTCCTCAATCCATCCACATCCCCACAATCTATCCTCCTCCTCCTCTCTTTGTATTTGTGGCACACAATGCCTCTGCAACTGGCTTCTGCTCCTGTCTCCTTCAATGGCATTTCCAGCTCCTCTGTTATGCTATTGTGCATCGCCTTTGCCATGGTGCAGTTTCATTTTGCTGAGTGTGAAGCTTGTGGAAGGAAATGCTATATAATTCAGTTTTGTTGAGTCACATACTTAATGTGTTTTTTTTAAGTGAATTATTGAATTGAGATCGTTAGGCATAGAGTATTCATCGTAGGTTTATTCAGTGGATAGTCACATGTGACATGCTGTTTTACTAAAGAGGTGAAACAAATTGCAAATTTTATAGAAACAACACAGGATTGTTTTCATTTCAAGTAAAATAGTGATACCATGTGTTGAAGTGACCGATAACCTTGACCCTGTTAACACCTGTGCTCAGGCTAAGCTAAGCCTCACTGGTAAACATTATCTCAAGAGACAGCACCCTTTTCAGGACACGCTTGGAAAGCTGTGTGAGGCCTTTGAAGCTGCTGTAGGTTTGGACACAGCGTGGATAGGATTACATCCTTTTGAGGCTCACTGCAGGAGGAAGGGGGGCTGTAACCCTGTGGTGAACCTTGCACACACATGCCCCCCCCCAAACAAAGCCTTGTATGCTTAACCTGGATCCTCCGAGCTTATGTAACTCCTGTCCTGTTGTGTCTCCAGTGGTGGATGTATACAGACTAATGTTGTCTAGGTCCATGTATTGAGATGCAGATTAGTTGAAAAGAAATTGCTTGGTCTATTCTCTAAAGCAAAGTTTGCTGCCATGGTTATATCACAGCAACAAAATGTAGGTTTCAGGTTTTGAAATGAAAAAATGTGACCTGGGTAATGAGACTGAAAAATTGCAAAGCAATTCCATCCTTTTCCTCATCTATGTTAATGATGTCAACTGTATATATTAGTCATGAAAATGCAAATAACTAGTTCCTTCTTCTTTTCCCCACACTTCCTGTCTCTCACAGGTAGAGATATCAAATCTTCAGCAGCTCCTCATGGCCAAAAATGCTGAGATTGAGAACCTGCAAGCTCAACTCCTGGTTCGGTCCCCCGTGTCCATGGACAGCGCCGAGCGAGGTGAGCGCCCACGCTGCTCCCACTGACCTATCTGACCAGGCCGCTCTGCGTGCGACTTATGTAACATCGTGCGGCGGCAGATTTGTCTCCCACACATGTGCTTTTCCTTTTGTCACTCTGGGTTTGTGTTCCCTGGTCAGTGGACCGTCACGGCTCAGTGTGCAGTGTGCGTAGCATGAATAATTTGTGCTAACAGCAATGTGAGTTCCGCTGGTCGTGTAGGTCCATTGGGAGAGATGTGAGCTGTTTGATACAAAGGTCACTTAAGGTCCTGAGATTCAGTAGAATGTAAATGTCGTGTCAGTGGAAATAAGGGATTTGCATGTAAGTTTTAGTGAGAGGTGGATGCTACTGGAGCAGGGTGTCAGCATGTGTTTGTGAGTGGTGTGTGGTGTTGTCTAACAATGTGTCTGTCCCACCTCCTCCTGTCCCCCTCTTACTGTGCTCTCACACTCATGTAGAGGAAATATACAGGAGACGACTCAACAACAAACGTAAGCATGAGTATATCGAAACACAAACACACACACACACACACACACACACATACACACACACAGAGGAATTCTGTTTTTTGTCTGGCTGCTCTGGCTGCTGTATATTTGGACTGTGTGTGTGTGTGTGTGTGTGTGTGTGTGTGTGTGTGTGTGTGTGTGTGTGTGTGTGTGTGTGAGAGAGAGAGAAAGAGAGTGAGCATGTTTGACTGTTGGAAAATGGGATGCCTCAGTTTTCAACTAACGCTAGTTGAGTTTCCATTCAACTTGTTCGTGTTTCATATTCGCATTAACAAAAAGTCGTCTCAGGAACATGCACATCTGCATGCGTTTCCATCAACTGTGTAATGTGAATAAAAAATGAACATTAGGCTAATCAAGAGAGGCGTTATGACCAGCTGTGGGATCATTGTCTATGGACAGAAATGCGGTAAATGCAAATATACACAAATTAAACAGTTTCCATCGACTTTTCCCTCAAGCGAATTAAATTTATATTCACATTAGGGACTGTTGCGAATTTGCAGGTGTTTCCAACCCAGGATTTCTTATTCACATAACTTATATGTGCATTAACTAGTTGGATGGAAACCCAACTACAATCAAAACAGTTTAAAATATTACACAAAAAACAAGTATCATACATAAATCACCTTAGCCTTTTACATTCAGTAATGGCACATTCCAATGGTCATGTCTTTATCCATGTTTTCTTTCATAGTATTTCAAAACCTGAGGCTCTGGCCTCTCTAAAAGACAGCATGTTACTGCTTATCTTGTTTCATATATTGGGGCTTTACTATGTGTAGTAAAAATGTCTCTGTTCACCTAATTAACATTACATTACATATATACTGCATTTGATTTTTAATGGAAGGAATATGTGTTAACAGATCAGGAGTTGCAGAGGTTAAGATCAGGAATGGAGTCACTACTTGCAGCAAACGATGAAAAGGTTAGTGTGGGGAGGGGCTGGGGAGACATTTTGCGTAGGGGTCTATGAGCATGAATGTCTATCATGCATCATGTGACCGTGGCAATGTCAAGCAGCTTTTTATATGCATTGTAGTTGTAGGGAAATGCACAGGTTCGTTTTAGAATTTGACAAAAGAATAGAATACGTATAATAGAATAATAGAATACGAATAGAATGTTACCATAAACGCAGTCATGCAGCAGGTTCAATCATAGAGCCAAACCAGAGCATTAACAATGAAGAGGTGGCTTTGAAATGGATATGATATATGTAATATATTTAATGCATTTCATCAGTATGTTTACATCCAAACAAGCTTGCATGCATTCGGCCTCCTCAGCTATATGTACAAGTGGCAAATGATATAAAGTTAATCCTTATCCTTATGTTGTCTTAAAAACCTACCTGTCCCCAATGTGTGCTCACTTACTGTATGTCCTTACAAGGCTAGGTGGTCTCCGTTTTTAAGGCACAGAGGGTTCTTTGTTCCCTGGCGTGCTCACCCTGTGCTAGTGTGGGTTCATTGGAGAGACACACCAGTGTTTGTACTGTAAGCCCTTAGCCAGAACCATTTCCTCAACCCCCCCTACCCCCTCACTTAGACAAGTTGTGCCATGCCAAACCCACCTAATGGAGTTATGGTGAAAGGAAACATGGTGGGCGCCAAGTCCAGGACACTACATCAATACACACAGACATGCAGACATACTCACACACACACACACAACTTACACACGCACACACACTCACACACACACACACTCTCACACATATGCGCGTGCACACGCGCGCACACACACACACTCATGCACACCCAGACACACACACACGCGACAGCCGCCCGAACTGATGCCATAGCTCAGATTTCCCTCTCAGTTCCTGACATGCCTGGTCTTCCTCCAATGACATGTATCTGCCACATGTAACACGGATCACAGCCTGTTAGCTGGAAAGAGGTTGTTAAAGTCACAGTAGCCACCTGAAATAACACATGCCAGGTGTAAGGATATGCTTGATGTGTGTGTTTAACTGCTGTGTGTGTGTGTGTGTGTGTGTGTGTGTGTGTGTGTGTGTGTGTGTGTGTGTGTGTGCATATTTTGCCACTCAGGATAGGCGAATCGAGGAGCTTACCATCCTGTTGAGCCAGTGCAGGCAGTTCAGAGACACCTCAACCACTGTTCAAGGTAATGCTCTTACTGCTGAGGTAGTCAGTTCACAATGGCTCAGAATGTCTGCTGAAAAACTTGAACAAACCTCTTTGTCTTGCCATTTCTCCTCATTTGTTTTGGAACTCCCATCACATTTCTGTTCTAAATTATACAGACGGCTTAAGTCAAGAAGGGTCTACATCATTTTCATGCATACTTCAAGGCCGTGTTTTCTGAAATGCATTTATGGGAGATATGTGGGTAAAATCCTGAGGGCGTATTGACACACCACTGACTTCTTTTAGTTGGGATTCAATATTGACTTGTCTTGCTAATGATTTGTCATTTTTTTTACTAGTCAATGAAGATGCTGTGTAACCTTGGTGTCCTGTTGATGTTGCAGCTTCCAGAGAGCGAGCGCTGACTGGCTGTAGTGAAGACGGGCGCATGAATGGGGACGTGAGGATGAGGGCACTCTCCTTTAAAACACACTCAGAGGTATTTGTGTGTGTGTGTATCATCATCACCATCATCATCATCATCATCAACGTCATCATCTTTATTTGTCAGACTCATGGTCCAACAGAACACGCTGACTGTACATGCCCTTAAACTTAAAACAAACAAACAGAAAACCCAATATTCTTGTGTGTGTGTGTGTGTGTGTGTATGAAGAATGTTATTTTGACTGATGCCCTGAGTAACGTCTGCATTGTGTTCTTAGTCCTCCAGCGGCTCCTCTCCTCTTCTTACGTCTCCTCTGACCAATCAGAGAGAAGCTGAATCAAGGTATTGGCTTCAGTGTTTCTACAGTGATGAGTCTCCCAAGTAAAACAGAGAAAAAAGAAAGTCTAGATAGATAGATAGTTACCTTATTGATCCCAAATTACAGAATCTATATGTGACTTTGTAATCAAAAGTCTAAATATGTCAAATACATTTGGGCTTTGTACTGAGTGAGAATGACTATATGTACTGAACATCCTTTTCTGTTCGCTATAAAGGAAGTGAGAGAGAACCAAAGAGCGAGGGCCATTCTGTACTCCCAGAAATATTCAAAGTGTGAAAAAGTGTCAGACAGAGCAATTACCTTTTGAAATTGCCCACATAATAGCAGCAATTTCGAGGAAACAGGCACACTCCTCAGTGGTCTCATTGTCCTGATATTTTTGCATTACAAAAATACACTACACAAAGGTATCTTTGTTAGCTACTTGGGTGTTTTTTGTTAATGATGGAAGAAATGAGATCCAATACTGTTTATAATCTTTGTTATAGGTCTCAACCAAGATTGATATCGTCTAGTATGGAAGATTTGCAGAGCGGGCTTGTGAAGGTATTTTGTACCAAAACTTTGAGCTTAATTGCAAAAAATTAAATATGACGTACCTCTCAAATTTCCAGTCTGTCCTCTTTGTCAGATGCTAAAAATGCATGTTCATCAGGATGATTGCTAACATATGTCCAAATATCCTTTATTTCTACACTGTACAATACACAGTATTCATACTTACCATCTTTTTATCAATTTAAAATCCAATATTTTAATTGATTCTTTCCTCTTTTGATCTGTTTCTGTCCTGATTGTTGTGATCATCCATCGTATAGCAAGTAACTGGAACGTCAGTAGAACCTGCTATATCAGCAGAGGTATACAATTGTCTTTTAATTTAATTTAATTTAATTTACTTTTTTTTTAACATGAACCACATGAATATCAACCAATTCAAGCATTTTTTTTCTTATTATTAATGTTTCATCACTGTTACTTACAACACACCTCTGACATTGTTATCTGTGGCAATTACTCATCAGAAATGGTGCCTTCCTGTGCTAAATATGGCAATAAACATTTTTGTAATTGCACAGGTTCGACCAGCAGACAAGAGCCAGACGTTGCCGGGGAAACTGTCTCTATTGGAACCGAATCGAGAGAGTGAGGGCAGTGACGCATCAGCTCAGAAGTCACCGGACGAGAGCGAGGATGGAGACTTCAACCTAAGTATGCACACTACCCCTTAGATACTTCTGAGTGATTATACTTACATATAGGGAATATTTTCTATATTTTTTCTAACTACAGTGAAATGTCACTCTGAAGAGCTGATCTCATATACCTTAATTTTACTTAAACATTAAAAACTATTTATATTTCATTATTTTCCTCCTTGTAAAACTTCATCTGCATGTACTAACACACACACACGTCTGCATGGCATTTCATAATACAGTAACTCTTACTTTTCTGCTCTTTTTTCTGCATGTGTACTGTACATGTGTATACGTGTGTGTGTGTGTGTGTGTGTGTGTGTGTGTGTGTGTGTGTGCATGTGTGCGTGTGTGTGTGTGTGTGTGTGTGTGCATGTGTGAGTGCGGGTGTGTGCGTGTGTGTGTGTGTGTGTGTGTGTGCTCACCTGCAATTGTTTATGTGCTTCTTCTGCTTCTCGCTTGGCTGCCGGCTGAAGACCTTTGCAGGAGTGCAAGTGCTCCTGCTCTAGGTACCTCTTGCTCTCTCTCCCCTAAAACACACACACACACACACACACACACACGTTCAGTCTATTTTCGGCCTCTCGGTTTCCCACAGGGTGGAGGACAAAAAAAAATGAAAGAAAGAAAAAAAAGTGAAACGCCCCACTGTCCTCAGATCACAACCAACCCCAGCAGCCTTTGATCAGGTCTAATAAGGGCAGGCCAGACTTGACTCCCTCTCTCTCTCTCTCTCTCTCTCTCTCTCTCTCTCTCTCTCACTCGTTTGCTCATGTGGCCGGCTCATGTGCCACTCGGAACCCACCCAGCGGTGGGGCTCTGATTTGAAGTGGGCCCCTCAGGCGAAGCGGCCTTTGAGGCCCTAACCACTGCCATATGATGCAGAGGGCGGCATGAATGAGCGTGCACAGAAACACACACCACCCCACCCCACACACACACACATACACACCACACCACCCCCTCCCAGCTGGAGAACTGAAGAACTGTGGGCTCTGTAGTTGGACTTTAAGCCCACTGACATATCTGCTGTTTGCTATACAGCATTGCCACATGGTATAAAAGTAATACGTGTATTTCAGTCATCAAAAAGAGAAGGCAGCACAGCTGTAAGCCTTTGACCAAAGCAAAGGCTGTGGTCTTTTTTTGGTTTTGAATATTGAATTGCTACCATGTAATAGCAGGAAGGGAGCTTGTTTTAACAGGATAATGACTACTCTTTCTCTGGTTACTCAATTGCTCACCTTGGATGTCCAGGAAAACAAGACTTCTTTGGTATTGGTGGGTTTGCTCTTGAATGATGCATGCTCATATGTTCATGAAGCCTGCTAACACAGCCAGACTCCTAGTAGTTTCTGTTCCAGGTGTGATTGATTTTTGAGTTGTAACAGGAGTACTCAAAGATGCTAATGTTGGGGCACTTGTTCTGTGTGTAGGGAAACGTGAGAAAATGGAGGACACTACGTCCTCAGACGTCTCACCCATGTCCTCAGGGGCAGACTCGGGACAGCAGTCCCCTGTGTCCCAGGAAAATGTGAAGAACACCAAAAGTATCCGTAAAATATGGGGAAAGTGAGTACACCTTAATTTCTTCCTAAGGAACTCAAGGAACTGGATATGCATGGACATAAAGCACAGAACTGTATTGTCACTTTTGTCAGTTTGTTATTCCAAGAAATGAACCAAAAGATACAAATCCTATTCAATTTGCTCTGATCTGATGGATGAATATTAATATAATATAATGCTGTACTGGTGTGGTCAATTACATATAAACCACATGCTTGTGCATTTGCATTAGAATCAAAATGTGAATTATAAAACTTGCCTTTTTTTTTTTTTCCGTCTGATTCTGGCATCTGAGATCTATCTGGCTGAATGTCTCATATCTCTTTGATCAATTATCTGTTTTCCAGAATCAGGAGGACACAGTCGGGGGGCCTGAATGGCAGTGACCTGGAGCCGTCAGAGTTCCGCAGGGGAGGACTGCGAGCTACGGCCGGCCCTCGTCTGGCCCGCACTCCTGACTCTGGCAGCTCAGTTCGGTACGGTGACCTGTCACTCACACTTCTCAGTATTTAGATTCAGGCATGCAATATCATCCCAAGCATTTTCTCGTATCCATTTTACAGTAATTCACTGGCTAATGAAATTTTAGAAGAAAGATCCAAGGCTCTTACAGTAAATTACTTGGTAGAAAAGATTTAGATGTGCTCAGATTTGTAACTAATAAATGAAATAAGCAACTGGTTTGAAGACAGTATAAGATAAACAATATAAGGGTATTTAAATCTGACCTATCTAGACCTGCAATTGTGTATTGTGTCTTGGTGATTATTTACTGTAGGCACAACAAAAACTTGCTCAATGAGCAGTCAAGGATATGATCTGCATGGTCTGTTATGCCTTTCATCCTCCAGTGACAAAAACACCCCCTTCTCTAAGTGGACCAAAGAACAAGTGTGTGGTTGGCTGGAAGAGTATGGCCTGGGCAACTACGTCAACCTCACCAGACAGTGGGTAGAGAGTGGACAGACCCTTCTCTCTGCTACACCTCAGGATATGGAGAAGGTGAAGCACAACAATGCATGTTCTTCATTCATTTCAATGAGTTGGCTATACATGAAGCATTTCCAAAACCATAGGTTGCATTGCACTTGGCCATTGTTGTTAACTGGTTAGCAACTATGGTTTTTGGAAACACCTCAGAACCATTATCTATAGCCAGCCCCTCGTTCTCCACTTCGTTTCTTACAAAGGGTCTGGACATTCGGTAGTCAGCTTCGAGTGCTTTTTGGAGGTGTTTAAGTTAAAAAAGATTGGATCAGACCTTGAGTGATAGCCTGCCTTGACTGATAGCATTCTAGCTCTGCATTCACAACCCCTTTCTCAATCAATGTTAACTGATTGGACAGGTTGAAATGCCTCCTGAGACAACAAGCTCAATGGGATCAAATCCAGACTAGCACTGTAGGGAGATGATATCGAGCGGAGGTTCGCAGGAAAATATGGCCAGGCTACATTATCTCTGTTTGAAATCGAAGAAGGAAGGCTTGTTTTAACAACTTAAACATGTTACCTGGGGTGATAAACACCAGAATCAGTGCTAATACCGGTAGATACATTGCATGTGCCAGCAGTCATATCGGAGAAGTCAAGATCTACTAAATGTTTTTGTGGCTGCAGGCTGCAGAGTTGGCCATCATATTGTTTAGGTCAAGATATGCTATGTGTTGTCTTTAAACGATATCTTGAGTATTTTACAGCCAAACAGTTTCACACATGACTGCATTGACTCAGCACTCCCAGCAAGTCAGATGAGCAGTCTGGACAGATATGTGAAGATCAGACAGACAGTCAGACTAAAAGTCAGACAGACACTCCCTGATTTATAGTTAGATACAGTTAGGAGTTGATGTTGCCTTGCCTTATTTAGGAGTTGCATAGTCACATGGTGTCTGTTATTAGAGTTTAACCCTTTACTGAGAGTTCAAACACACAGTGTGGCATAAAACTAATATAACCCTATACTTAAACTGTAAAACTATGTCTGGAGCTCTTGGCTACACTATGTTAGTCCACTGATAGAGCCATTCTATGAGGTGATGGCACTCATAACTGACCTTTTGAGATACAAGACGAGTCCCTCAACCAGGCGCCTACCATGTTGAGGTCAGAACGGTCACACTGTCTGTCTGTCACATGCTGACGAGTATCGAATGAATTTTGTGTTATTTTTCTGATGCATGCGCTGCATTCAAGGTATGGTCATTTATAAACCCTGGCAGAGGTTCACCGTGTATTTTAGTAAAGTGTTGGCCCTTAAATCAAGACGCTGACTTTGTGCTGCTATGTCATCCACAGGAGATGGGCATTAAGCACCCACTGCACAGGAAGAAGCTGCAGCTGGCCATACGGTCCTTTAGCAACAAAACAATGGAGAAGTCCTCTGAACTGGACCATATCTGGGTCACACGTAGGTAGCCGCATGGTTCAGTAATCACCACTGTCAATGGAATCAACACATCCATAAGATTATCTTAAGTAACAACATTTAGATAGATAGATAGACAGATAAACACCCATTTCATTCTAGCACAAGTCTTATGAATTCAAGAATAGAATTGGCGCAACATTAAATTGACTGTGATGTCTGTTCCATCTCAGGGTGGCTAGATGACATTGGCTTGCCTCAGTACAAAGACCAGTTCCATGAAGCTCGTGTGGATGGTAGGATGCTTCAGTACTTGACAGTGGTAAGGCCTCACACTAGGCCCACAGATGATTCACCATTGACTTGTTAACACTTATGTAAAGAGTCAGTTACATCACAGTTCACCTCTGTCACACTGACATTTTCCCTTCTGGTTTTGTCTATGGTCAGAACGACCTTCTGTTCCTAAAAGTCACTAGTCAGCTCCATCACCTCAGCATCAAGTGTGCCATTCATGTGCTCCACGCGAACAAGTTCAACCCCCACTGCCTGAGGCGCAGGCCGGGTGACGAGGTGAGCCTGTTGGTGGGTCACAGTGGTAGGATTCACCCAGTGGGTGCCTCTTACCTTTTCTATTCCTATTCCAACTGTTTTTAGTGAGTGTTTAGTGAGTGAAGTATATCACAAGTCACAAGAAGTAGTGCATTGTATGATTATCAAGGATACAAGAAAATGTTGTTGTCACATGCATATGGTTACTGAGTGTAAAAAAAATGCAGTGAAATTGTGTCTCTGTTTTTCAGCCTATTTGTGCATGGGTCGGGGTGGGGGGGGGTAGGAAAGGGGCAGGATTAAGTGCATATAGTGCATAGGGGAGGTGGCTAAGGGCTGCATTAAGATGGATGTTGAAAAAAAAAAATCATCAACACTTTTAGAAAATGATTGTTTATAAAACTTGTCCAGATCAGTCAGTGAAATAGTTGTTCACCCACAGTGTATTTCACCACTTTCTTGCATGCGTGAGCTGGCAATGTAGTAGCAGTGTGGCGAGCATTTGGTTTGGAGGGGTTTGTGTGCTAAAGGTGGAATGTTAATGTGTGCTGGGGCTCCACCATGTTCACAAAGTCAGATGTAATTGTATACTGCAGACTTGTTTGCAAATAGATTAGGCAGCTCTTTCCCTCCTTCTCCATCTCCATTTCTCCTGGTTCAGTTTGTCTACATCAACTGAAATCATAAGATTTTAATCAGTCGCAGTCGGAAAACATCAGAGGAGCAGAAGTGGAGTTGAAAGTGAGATCCTCAGACTAAACACTGCCAGTCTCTTGATATTATGTATCCTTCTTGCTCTGTGTGCATGACGGGACTGTGTAACTACAATGGAGCCATGCACATTATGCATCATGTTTAATGCATCTGTGATGTAATCTTTTTGGCCAGCTCTAATGAAAATATTCTTGGCGATTATCAAAAAAGATCAAAGAGCAGAAGACTGAATGCATATGTAGCAGGATTAAAACACCAGCACTATGAACATTAATTAAAGGAATAGTGGATCATTTAAAAGCTATAGAAATGCTAGTCTTTTATGCTACCTGCACTCTCCCTCTCTCCATCTTTCTATTTCTCTGTTTTACCTTTGGAAGAAGTAGCAGATCAGCGGTCAGGAGATATGGTCAGAAACTAAAATGCACCAGCAGTTAGTGAGCAAACATTCTTTGGGAAAAGTCTTCTAAAGATTCTGTTGAACTCTGTTTATCACCAGATCTCCCTGTGCAACCCTGACCCTAAGGTGAAGCTAACACTCACCTCACATAAACACTAGCATATAGGTTAAATGTGCTTATGATCGTTATCAAAATATATCTTCTCCCCTGGTTTCATAATATGAATGATTTTATTTTCATGTAAGTTAAAGGTTTGGTAAAGGTAAAGGCTTTGGAAACCTTTAATTTGTTACGTTTGAAAGTATTTGACTTTTTCTTCGATTGAGGATTTTAAGAATATTTTATTTATTTATTTTTGTCTGTCTCAGAACAAGACATCTCCCTCAGAGGTGGTGCAGTGGTCCAACCACCGTGTGATGGAGTGGCTTCGCTCAGTGGACCTGGCTGAGTATGCACCCAATCTAAGGGGAAGTGGCGTTCATGGAGGCCTCATTGTGAGTTTGTTGTATTTACCCATCCAAATTTAATTAAATTAAATCCTCCATCCTATCACACACACACAGAAGCCAGCATTAATAATGTGCATCTTAATTTGTTTCTTCTTCAAAGAAACTCTTGAGCACCACAGTGGTCTTACTCCTCCCTGCATCTGATGACCACTTGATGTGGCTAAATCGTTTGATGTTTGTCTTAATGAGGCTGTGCTCAATTTGCCTCTCTCAGATCCTGGAGCCGCGCTTCAACTCGGACACCTTGGCCATGCTTCTCAACATCCCCCCGCAGAAGACGCTGCTGCGGCGCCACCTAGCTACCAACTTCTCCGCTCTGGTGGGGGCCCAGGCCCAGCAGGAGAAGAGAGAGTATGCCAACGCCACAGGGCACACACCTCTCACCACTACAGCTAAAGTCAGGGTAAGGGATTTGTTGAAGATGATTTAATAGATTTTACGACTTTAGCAAAGTGATGTTTTGAGAATTTTTATTGCTTTTATTGAACATGATTTGACTGATAATATGTATGATTAAATATTGTAAACCAAAAGGGAAAAGCTGTTTACTCTGCTTTGTTTTGTACTTTTATTTTGAAATAGAATCTCATCATCTGTGTTTCTTCAACATCAACTTTTTTCTGTCTCTCCTTGTTAGCCAAAGAAACTGGGCTTCACGCACTTCAGCCACTTGCGTAAGAGGCGGCCAGATGACTCGGCAGATTACATCTGCCCCATAGACACCAGTTCCCCCTCCTCCCTTAATGGCTCCCCCAAAGGCCTTATGCTGGCCTGAGGGGCCTCAGCCCTGTGCTGGACAGAGACTCGGACCGAATGGAGCAGGTTGGATCTCGCTGCTGATCTCTGTCTCTTTCTCAGCCAATAACGCTGTGCTTTCAAATGGCCATTAACCCCGTCCTTCCCACCCCCCACCCTTCACCTGTGACATGACCTGTGGTTGCCATGGTTCCTCCACAGCAATCAGGGAACTAGCAGAGTCATTTACATGGACGTAGGCAAAGATGATTTCCGCGGGGGTTAAAATGGATCGAAGAAAGATACAAATCGAAATGGACTTCAAAAATGTGGTGATTTTTAATGTGTGGTGTGCACACGAAAAATCACTCAAGTTGTAAATGCTGTCTCTGTTTGAGTATTAACTATCATGTCATTCATGTGTAATTGACTTGGATGTTACAGAGCCTAAAGCAGATGTGCTCGAAATGTGATTTTTTTCCTGGGCATGCTGAAGAAATGACTCTAAAAATCATTGTTGCATTCCTCCTGCTTATGGTAATCCCCTTGACCTGCTAATGTCTGTGCATCATTATTATTCTGTCCAGCTCACCTCTTTAGGCTAATTAAAGTATGCTACTCATAACAAACCTGTTTCGCAAAACATTTGCTGCTTTGCTTTGGATTACATGATTGTTTAAACAGCAAAGGGAAATTGAGCTGTATTATTACCTTTTAACAGACATGCAAAACAGATTTCTATGGAGCCCCTAAAGTGACACAAGCCTGACACCTAAAAATTTCAGCTGCGCTCTTGAAAGTTGAAAGTCCTAAAAGTTTCGAGTGCGCACCAGAGACGGAAAAGTTTGCTTGTGTCACTTTAATGGCTTGATTCATTTCAGAAAAAGAGAGTGTTAAAATGTATTAATTGTTAAATTAATAAAAGTTTATGCCATTTTTATTCTACATTGGCAGTCAGAAATTATGTTTTTTTTCAGTATGGTGTTTAGTTAAAGTTAAACTAATTACTCAGATTACTTTATTACATCATATTATTGTGGAACTAGCTTAGCCTTTGAAAAGCTATCACAAGACGCTACATAGAGTAGGCTACATGAGCATTCCCTTTCAGTGCTAAAGTCATTTTGAAAAAACTTTAACCAAAGTTACTCCACTTGCCATTGTTTGTTCCTACTCTTCCAATGATTGCTCTGTCAATAGGAGTGCTCTGGAGAGAATAGTTCTGTCAGTTCGGCAGGTGATGGAGAGGCAAAGGTGAGTTGCAGTGTGCCATACCAATATACATGCCACCATTAACCCTTGTCTTATTTTGTATGATAACCAATCAAGCAGAGATGCTGTAAAGAGCTATATTCATTTTTGGTCTTCTAGTGTAGAGAAACAAGACTCTGATGCATTATGGGACCCCGGAACTGACAAAGCTTGAATTAAAAGGTACATTAAGTAATGACACCTTTCCATTAAATACACAAGAGGTCAACTATTGAAGGAGATTAATCAGATTGGGTAAATGTAATCTGTTTTACACATAAGGGTCAGCTATTGAAGGAGATTAATCAGATTGTGTAAATGTAATCTGTTTTGTTACTCTTGCCATATTAAACAGAGACAGACCTCCTGTGATGTCAAGAGGGCAAAAGGATCCTTGCAGCCTATGTGTTTGCCAGTGCTATTGCTTTGCATTGCTGCCCCCTGCTGTTCAATAAAAGAATTAGTATTTACACTACGTGCCAGAAACAGAATGAACCCATGCATGTGAAGGAAACTAGAATAAAAGTAATGATAATTGTTGGGATAATAAAAGATCATACAGTCCAGACAAAAATTTATACATAGGTCATAAACCAATCACTTCACAAGGGTTTACTGTTTTTGTCCATTCAACTATCTGACCAGTAGAGACAGGGACTCAATGTTTCCACTGGAGACTATTCATTTGTTTTGACATGACCATAAATTTACATATGGAAAAAAATAAAAATAGAAATGTCAGCTTTAGCCCCTGAGAGTAAGAACAGTGTCCTGCACTGTCTATATGCAGTAGTCTGGATGTAAGAACACAACTCTGGTGTTAACTATCAACTTTGGTGTACAGACAGCATGGAGCTAGAATTTGTAAAGTGAACCCTCTTCACACAAATTACTGCTAAAATAGGGCCTGAAAAAATTCTTCTTTCAAAATTTCTTTGCTCTCTATCTTTTTTTCCATCTCTCTTTCTCTCTCTCTATCTATCTATCTCTTGCTCTGTCTCTCTCTATCCCCCCCTCTCTCCCTCTCTCTGGCAGTAATACACAGTGCCTGTGGGTAAAGTAGAGCAGATCGGAGCTGTGCCGGCTCTAGGGCCAGAGAGGAGAGCCCATTCATTTCCACATTATGGGAATATCCCCGATGAAATGTAGTGTTGGTGCTCGACAGGCCCGGTGGCCCTGAAATCCCCGGTGTCAGCTGCCGCTGAGCGTCTGGCGCCTCCGGCTCTCCTCCGCCATTAGCAGGGGCTACACTCAGCTCCTTTAATGCTAACAATCACTCTCCGTGTCCGCTGGAGCGCTGCCGTTATCTCCGGGTCATTGACCACTGGCCTTTATTTATGACTTCTTTTACCCCTGTGTCGAGCTTTAGGGCTCTCATGTTTTGAATAAAAAAATGAAGAAATGATATGTAATACAATTTGACTCCTCCTGTATCTTAATTCAGTGCTGTGAACTGTCAGTGTGTGGTCATATGCACGTTATGCAAAATGAAATTCCCTGGCCGTGCTCTTTAAACTTAGTGTAATTATAAGGATCTGTAGCCTAAAGTCCTGTTTAAAACATCTGTTATTATACTGAATGATTTGGCAAGACTTTGGTGAGTACAGGCTTGGCTTTCTCTGCTTGTATTTCATACTGCTTGGACAACAGTCAGCTGTCCACAGACTAGTTTGTGTTAGTGTGTTTAGCAAATAGTAGATAGATCTCTGTTGTCCATGCCACTAAATCCAGTAGCACTGTAAAAAACAATGCCTCTATAAACTTAAAAACTAAGTTACCTCAATTAAAAATAAATTAACTCAACAGAATGAAACTTTAGTTAATTAGTTACATCAAATAAGGACTGTTGACTTTATTTGATTTGATTTGTAACTTATTAACTAATGTTTCAGTCTGTTGAGTTAACTTCAAGGCAATCAGGTTACTTTTTTTAAGTTTATAGGGGCATTATGCTTCACAGTGTATGAAATCAAAGTTCAATTTGAATAAATTCAACTACATGTATATAGCACCCATTTACAATACAATTGTGTTTTACAGACTAACAAGGAGCACCCAAGAGCAACAGGGCCTAGGAAAAACTCCCCTGGTTGTAGATTCAAGAAAGAAACCTTGGGCAGATCCACAATTCAGGAGGCCGACCCAACTGCCAGGGCCCATAGTTATGGTTAAAGTAGTTATAAAGAGTTCTCTTTTATTATTAGTGTAGTTTCTGATCCCGGTCCAAAGCTTTACTGCAAGCAAAGGATACTCATACTATCACAGGATGTCATCCCCATGACTCTGTTCCCCACTCACCCTGAGGATGTTACAGGCAATGTTGTTGTCATGCATTATCGCCCACATATGCATCATTCCACCTGTAAATTGGTCGGTGGAAGTAGCAATCCGTTATTACACAAATCTAACCTGTGCCAGCACTTAAATTCTGGCCACTACACTTAAATTCTGGCCTCAATATAGCGAAACCAGTGGACACAGTTTGAATGTCTTAAAGATACAGTACCCCTGACAGGACTTCTCACCTTGACCAAAAGTTTATATATGGCAATAATCACAGCATTTTGATATCAGAGAAGATCTTTTGAAAGTGAAGTATGAATTAAGGCATGAACAAAACAGTACCTCAAGAAGATGAAAATTGTACCTGTTTTATAGACATAAATCGCAAAAAAGTGTAAGTATTAATTGTATTTTGCATATTATTGTATAAATTGTTACTTTTTTGTTAACAGGACACATCATATATATGTCATGGTAACCTATTGGTCAACTCATTTCACATTACATGGGTCACATGTTTTTGCAGAAGAAATGCACACACTCATAGTGAATCTAAAGTCAAATTTGCAAACAGATTTAGATGACAGCAACACAAAATGAGAACTGACATTTTTCCCGCCCTCTCTCCCAGCCATGTCATGTTACAGCAGACAGCATCATGCAGGGCCTGTAAGTCAAACTGCAGGCAAGCCTTTTCCCTTCACATCATCCATCATCCGCCTCTGCTCCAAGCACACCATGGGGGCTAGTCCAAGTATGAGCTTTACACAGTATTAGCAAAGATCATTGAAAACTTACCAAGACAGAGCAACATTATACGTTACAATGGGAGCAAACGTGAATTGTTCCGGTCTGCATTAGTGGGAGTGTCACATAACGTCACAAGATAAACTTTTCAGTGATCTTCTGTATCATGAGCACTCGACTCTGGTCTGAATAAAGAGGGATTTTCCCCCTGTCCCTTGCGAAAATGGAACACGGAACATAACGAACGTTTGTGCCTCTCGCTCCGCTTTTACCCTCTCTGGTATTAGTGGTAAGCCTCCTAACGGAACAGCATTATGATGTAGCTTCATTCTACCAAAACAAAACCATAGGATCCTTCTTTCAGGAGGACTAATTCCAGTAAGTTAAAACTCTTACAGTACTCCTACAGTATCTAAAGCGTGCATATGGGGAATCAGTATGTAAAAACCTGATTGGTGAATTAAATGAGTGAATGAATAAAGTGTGTTCTGGTGCTCCCAATGAGTATGCATTATCTAAGCAGTCAGAGCTGGGAAAGATGGGAAGTATATAATAATAATTACTTAATATAATATATATAAATATATATAATATATAATTAATATTATAATAATAATAATATTATATATAATAATTTATATATATACATGATTGATCTTTGGAGTAGGGCCAAGAAGCAGTGTCATGGGGTTGTTTTGTGTTACATGAGCAGAGCAGTAGGTAAACATATATTAAACTGTTAAGGAAATGAATGCCTGTAGAAAAGTATAATTATGACTCATGCTAAATGAGAAAGCCAGACAACTGGTGCCCCAAAGCACATCATCATGCCATCTTAACACAATTGTTTTCAAGTTTAACAACTGCAATAGATGGTCTGCAAAAAGAACTGTATCACCAAGAAGCAAACAATGATGTGTGTTGTATCTCCGTCCAGACCAACAGGAGTTCAAAAAGTATACACATTAATATTATTTTCTCATCTGGCTAGCCTATAACTTACGTTTCCTGTGATCTTGAAATAGGACAAATGTATTTTCTCTTTCCCATGAAAAAAGGCATTTTGGGAAGCAAATTTTACAACCTTGAGGTCAAGAAAAACATCCATTTGGTTTCAGGGAAAATACAAGGAAAATACCTTAGCCATTTTATTTAGTATGAGAGCAGGAGAGAAGCAACTGGAAACTAAATAATTATCTTGGGAAAACAACTTTTATTATTTGAGTTCATGGAACATGTTATCATAAAACTCCAAAAATAATGATTAAACAACTAGACATAGACACTGCATCCCCTGAAAGGCATTTTTACATGGTTCATGTATGTCCAAGGTAGGGATTTATCGTTGAATTTTGAAGTAAATTGGCATTGCTGATTTCTGAGCAAGCAAATGTAATTAATTATGCAGATTGTGAAAAGTCGTTGCTTAAAATTGTTTGAAAATCCAGTTTCTATTCATAAAACAAAAATGCCCAAATTCCCATAATGTGGAAATGGATGGGCTCTCCTCTCTGGCCCTAGAGCCGGCACAGCTCCTATCTGCTCTACTTTACCCACAGGCACTGTGTATTACTGCCAGAGAGAGGGAGAGAGGGGGGATAGAGATAGACAAAGTGAGAGAGAGAGAGAGAGAGAGAGAGAGAGAGAGAAAGATAGAGCAAAGAAATTTTGCAGAGAACTCATGCAGAGCTCTTTTAAGAAGAATTTTTTAGCCCTTATTTTAGCAGTAATTTGTGTGAAGAGGATTCACTTTACAAACTCTAGCTCTACGCTGCCTGTACACCACAGTTAAATAATGAAAACCGCTTAGAATATAGCAAATGACTTCTGTCTACCCTGAACTTGATGACTTGATATAGCATGTATCTCATCACAGAAGATTTCCTCTTCACAGTGTCTTGTTTCCTAAGGAGTTAACCCCTTATGTGTTATTAATAAACAGTCCTGTAGACAAAATCATGACCTTTTCTTACAGAGTTCTCATGTTGAACATCAGTTCTGTGTTTCAGATCTTTCACACCAACAGTAGAGAGACTTGTCATCTGTATTAGTTATTCTAATTGGATTCTGACTCTATTTTTAAACTGTCCTAAAGGTCAGCAGTCACAGTACCTGTTATCTCTCATTCCAGGCCACTAGACCTCTGTTAGATTAAACACAATAATTAGTGAATCTTTTTACCGTTGCATATCATTACTACTCCAGTGAAGGACATGGCAATCAATGATTGGGAATGACAAGTTCATAAATAAATTAGTTGCGCCAATAAGCATGCACTACTGATCAATAGCGTCTGTTCAATAGGGTTTGGTGCAATCAGGAGTCATGGCAGTCAAGATTTTGAGAGGGAATAGTGTAAACGCAGGACGGCAAAGAGTGGGGGCGTTAATGAAAAAAAAAACCCGCATAAACAATAATAAAAGGAATACTTGCTGTATATCTGTTATATTTATTTAGTAATATTTATTAATTTAAATGTTTTGTTTCATCCTCACCAGTAATGGTGTGTTAGGATTGTAGGGTATACTGTACACTGGTAGACCACTAAGTGGCAGTATTGCCCAACAAAAGAAGTCCAAAATGTTTTTTTCATAACTCTCCCTGAACGCATAGTGAAGCTGAACACATAGTGGAGTAATAAGTGATAGTTGTATTGAAACTGGGAAGTCATCTAACAAAATCAACAGAACATTTTTGCAAGGACACAGGATTTTATGAGTATTCATTTCTTCTATATAGAGTTTCAATTTAACAAGTATTGTGAAAATACTCATATTTTATTTAATATAATGTAACATGTAATTACTACTTTTATGAATTGGTTATCTTTTATGTGAATTGGTGAAAGTCAAAGACTTTAACCAGACTTCTTCATGTAGGCCTATGAGGGACATTATAACAGTCTCGCTTTTGTTGTGTCTCTGTCAGGACTCGTGGAAGTCAATATCCCATGCAAGGTCATCTGTCTCCACATGGAAATCTCAATCAGAGCATGACTGTGGTAATCATGACATCCCCCTGTTTGTTTAACCTTTACCACCAAGCTGACGAACCAAGAGACACTCGTTCTGACATACAAAATGACACGTGCAAGCATGACAACTCCTCTAAACATGCTGCCAGAGAACTGAAGAGGATGGTCTTATATTTAAAAAAAAAATGGCAGAGCAGTTGGTGGCCTGGCATAATGTCAAACACACACACACACACACACACACACACACACACACACACACATCACCACCACTCGGTCAGGCCTGGGACAGGGCGCTAATGGGAACGGACGCACAGCTACTCCTCCGTCTTATCACTGCTGCCATTTGTGTGACCCATGCCGCAGCCTATTTACAAAGCCAGTCCCATCCATTTTCAACTCGTATGCTTCTTAGCCCTGTCAAACGGTTGTGTGTGTGTGTGTGTGTGTGTGTGTGTGTGTGTGTGTGTGTGTGTGTGTGCATGCATCCTGGCTTGTGTGGGTTGGCGTGGGTGGGTACCCGTTTTATAACTGTGCATCTTAGCTAATTTCAGTAATGTGGTTTGGTGCCCATTGGCTGACAGTTTAATGGGTCTTATTTATGCCACTCTTTCTCATAAAATGGCAGCGGAAGTTGCAGTGCGCAGAAAAACAGATATGAATGAGACCACACTTTGCTGTATGATATCTATTGTTTTAATTAAGTGAAAGCAGTTTTGACATTTATTGGATTCCAAGTTACTTGTTAATGGCACTAGGAAGCATGGATGGAAACGTTAAATTATAGTTGCTTATGTTACATAAATAATTGAATGTTGACCCCCTCGGTAATGATTACACATTATTCTCCCACTGTAGCTGTCGAGTGCCTTGACATATATCACGGAAAGGAGCGTTTCAGTCTTATCTCGCTGCCAAAATGGCACTCTTGTCTGCAATGTTTAAAAAGAGTAGATTTTCCTCTTTTGCCGTGAATTTTGTTTCGTTAGATTTTTTTGTCAAAAGAAAAAAAAAAGAAATCTGACTGGAAAAAAGTCCACGGGGCAACGACAAAATGACTGCCGTCATGTTTGTCTATGATGTCACATGCTGTTCTTGTCATTTCGTTGCCACCAGCTTGCTGGTTGGTAGAACATATTCACTGGTGCGGTGGCCAAATGCGTCAAGTGCTGCCGCCGTGCCCCAGTCAGTGCCTGCAGTGCCAGTGTGATCTGACAACCATGCCACCCTGATGACACGTCGACACAGACATGACCCGCCGTTTTGAAAGGTGACTCTGACGACGAAATCAAAAAGAGCAGTCGCGTGTCTTCCTGCACACTCTTGCACCTCATCAAACTCCCCGTCCTCGTCTCTCTCTACAAAGACTGAGAAGACAGAGCCACTCCACTGCTCATAACAGGCCTGATCAGAAGTGACCTGGAGGGCCCACGGAAGCCTCTGTGCCATGAGACGCCTGCCTCAGGGCCCCTTCACGGATGTCAAAGACAACTGCCTGTCATCTTCAGTCAGAAGCTGGAAACTGATTGTCCTTTTTGCTGCCTGGAAACAAAAGAATTGTTTTGAGAAAGACATGGCACACAAGAAGGATAAAAAAGAGAGAAAAAAAACAGGAACTATTTAATTAAACTGAATTTAAACATTTTCTCCCTCAGTTTACTTTGGAATTCAATTTAATAGGTATATTGTACATTCTCTGTTTTCTCATTCAAAGGTGAGGGTACACATCTCTGTAAAAATATTTTTTAATACAGTTAAATAAGCTGTTTTCCTCATCATAACTTGCGGTTGCGTACACTTGACAGATTGAGGATGATTGAGTCTCTGAGTCGAGTTCGATGCCAGTACTTTCCCCGCTGCACCCCCACCAACCCAGTGCAGCAGCACCATCAGTCATTAGAGGCTCACCGGCCCAGGGTAAATAACCTGGAGGAAACAGCAGGGGCCTTGACCTCGGCTGCAAGGGCCCGCACTTCAGGACTTCAAACTTTTCAGCAGCTTGCTCTCCCACCACCCACCTAATAAAGTTCCTTCAGAGAGAGAGTAAGAGAGAGGAGCAAAAGAGAGAGAGAGAGAGAGGGGGAGGAGGGGGGGGGGACCTCAAGCTGTAGCAGTAAGGCTCTATAAAAGAAGGCTTTGTGCTCTGGGCCAAGTCTGGTTCCTCTGACAGGTTGTGGGTCAGTGTGTGTGTGTGTGGGGGGGGGTGACGTCGGGGGAAGGCCCTCAGTCAGCTTCGGCACCAGGTGCCCATGCATGGATTGGGACGATAGGTTCGGTGTTAGGCACTCAGTTGGTATGCCCTTTTACGTGTGCTTGTTTTCTCAGCTGGCTCCCTTCAAGTCATGCCCGGTGAACTGCCCTCAGATTCTCCCTCACTCAGGTTCCATAGCCTCTTCAGGGGCAACTAAAATATTTGAAAGAAACTTGGGAGAAAAGCAGGGCATGGTAAATTTCTGGATCCTCCTATACTTAATTTTATATATATATATATATATATAAACTATATATAATTACAGGCAAGAGTGACAGAGACTGAAAAGTGTTAATGAGAAATGTGTAATGTTGGTCATAGATTAACTGTTAAACAATGTATAAAAACATGTCTTGGCAATTGGGTGTGTGTATGTGGGGTGTGTGTTGGGGGGGGGGGGGGGGGTGGTATAGCATTATTTGTGTTCCTGTCTCCACACTTGACTTAAAAAAAAAAAGTCTGAAAATGTTTATGTGGGCAGGAAAGAGCAGTTTTTGTGACCTGGAGCCATGTGCACTGTTGATCCAGGCTGACACACATCATGCAGTGAAACTGTGCTTTCATGTCCAATGAGAACACCTGTCCTTTCCCCTGGCTAAATGGAAAGAGAAGAATGCCTCTGTAGATTACAGTTTACATGGAAGAACTCTCCTGTGTCAAGGCCCCTTATTTAGACCTCACCAGGAAAAAAAGACATCTGTAGTTCTGATGCTAAGTAGATTTTAGAATGTGCTGCAACTGAGAATTCGCCTCAACAACTGTCTCCAAGTGGCAAGGGCTGATTCAGTTAGAGAGGGACTTGATCAGCCGCCTGTTTATAATGCTGTGGGGTTTGCTAGCATGCTAATGGATTCACCATATGTAAAATCCATACTATCAGAGAGATATGCAGTGAATGCCGGATGGGTTTCTGCACGCAGCACAAAGGCAGAAGCAAATAGGTACAGCGCAAAATGATTTTTTGCTCTGTCTGTAATGGGACGTGATGCTTGGGGTCACTGAGATTCGATGGTGCTGTATTTTCTAGGCCTGGATGGTGTTCAAAGCATTGCCCTCCCCATGTGATCTAGTAAATGATGGATTGGGCTTTAAATTGGGACCATTCTTGCAATCTCCTTAGTACTCAGCAAGTCTGATCTGAGTAACAGAGTTGCATGCAATGAACTGAGACGGTAGCCCCCTCAGCCATAAGGGGCTTCACTTTCGAGGATAAAAATGATCAAAGACACAAGAAGCTTTGGCTCACATGTGTCTATGTTCAAAAATTCAGCATTTATTTATTAATTGCAATTATACTGCTATTATGTATTAATTATATATCCTGGGTTATATGTGTGTTGGAAATATAGCACATCAATCAAATCATTCACTAACTGCACACTACATTAAGGCTCAGGAGTTACTGGGTTATGTTTTTCTTTTACATGCCAATATAATTTTTTTCTTTTTTTGTATGTTACTACTATGCAGCCTGTATTGCTTGCCTGCTCAAAAGTGTAGAAAAATAATTATTTGATCTGTAGCTATCAAGATTTGGGACAGGTTTGCAAAAGTAATTTCAGCATTTAGCAAAACATCTGGGCAATATTTTGAGAAGGGGGAAAGAAGTCCAAGCAAAATGCAAACATTACTAATAGCCGTGTTCCGCAAAATTAAAGGCAAGAATGAGCCTCTAAAGAATTGGCACTTAATTACTACTTAATTAGCATAATTATGCATGCTAATAGCATCTCAAATGAATTGCACTTGTCAGAGGGGAAAGAAGCATCTGTAACAGTGGCAGCTTAATACACATTTTGCATTATCCAACCACGTTGTATTACTCTCTCCTGCAAAGTGCTTCCCATTAATCATTTTTTTCTCACATGCTATGTTTTTTGGAAGGGCTCGTGGGGGGTCCACCCTGAGTCACTGACACATCTGCGATGCCATGCTAACGAGACCTCAAGTGGCTGTGAGTCTTGCCATGACACAGTGTCTGTACAGATGTCATGTAAATGTGGAACATTCTAATCTTTGTTTCATTCATATTTATTGCCTCATGATGTCTTCTGTCCAATACATTGACTTGCTCAGGCTGTATGATATTACCTTGTGGAGTGGAGGGAGTAAAAATCACTCAAAATGTAACGTATCCAAGCCTGTTAGCAGGATGTTGCCTTAGAAGTTTGAAGGCTAAAGAACGGAAAGGATGGTCGTGGCCGTAGTGTTGTTTATAAAAGACATGAACAAGAGGTGACCGTGGCTCTTAGCTGTGAATGAATACAATGATCAATAGCTGCTTTTGGGTTGTTGACCGGCGGCAGTCAGGACTCTATGATGGGGTGATGTGTGAAGTCTCAGCCCTGATCAGTGAGGAGCTCTGGACTCTCAAAATCCTCCTCATGTTAGGTAATGAGCCATGGACAATACATGGCTGAGGCTCTGTGGACAGAGAGCAGGAGAGAGGGAGAGACAGAGAGAAAAAGAGAGAGACACAGAGAGAATGAAAGTGAACAAGTGCAATACTGTTGTTCGTCCAGTAAGAGGCTCCTCTTTCCTACGGGAGTTATCCTTGGCAAGCTCTGCTGCTGCCCTTTAAAGCAGAAGATACCCTGGACTTAACCCTCCTGTTGTGTTTGTTTCATGGTTGCAACTTTGCTGTTTCAGTCAGAAATGACCAGAGCATTTTTAACTTGAGATACATATATTATTAATAATTCTCATCAAATTTTAGTGACAGACCTCTATATCAACATGTGCTTTCTTGAATATTACACTTAAACTTTAGTGTACTGATTATGGCCTGTAGGCCTCACAGAATGAAGCCTATGTCATTCACAGAGGGAGGGATTTTATTGGAAATAGGTTTTTGGTGAAGGCTGTAGCTGGAAGCAAAAGTAGGGAGTGAGGGGTGTGTTTATGTTTCTGTAAGTGAACACAAACACACTTAAACTGTCCATCTGATCTGTAGGTAAGATATGTGCTTGAAAACATGTTTTGTAGATTTACTGTAGACTCTCCCATCAATTTTCTTATAGTGAAAAATGACTGGAACTCCACAGGTATAGCAAAGTTGAATAAAACATCCAATATGTTATCAAATAATTAGAATTTGGAGACAATCCAATTAGAGTAAGTGCATTTTTGAGAGTGATTCAGTCAAATTTGACCAGAAAACAACAGAAGCGTTAAACACTATCTCCAGGCACAAAACTAAATAGGCTGCCCAACAATGACCTCAATGCTTTAGTGCTGAAAAAAATTGTCCCAAAACAAATAGATGTCCTCTGGTAACACATGTGTTTCATATGATGTCAGTGTTTGGAGAGAATGAAAAGGAAATGTAGTTACTAATTTTATGTCTTATTTTACAAACAAGCCATTCTTAAGTCACCAAATGGTTCAAACACTACATACATAAAATGTCAGCCCAACTGACAGTGTTTCAGTTTATAGACTGCTGGACCGTTTTAATCATGATGGTGGTGAATGAGAGATTTGAGGCCCTTGTCTTTCTGCCAGTTTTCTTCTGTGGAAAACCATGCAAAATTAGATTGATGTACCATGCTTACCACAGACATCCCAGTATGGTTTGAAGACGGGATGGGTAGACAGCCATTTGCTATGACAGAAGGAAAATGGAACAGGGTGACAGAGAATAGTAATACTGAAATAATACAGACCTCTTTGCTGAGGACACACACAATCTCGAATAGAGAGACAGAGAGACGCATCTGTTCGCAATATATTGCATTCAGATCAGCAATTTTGTCATCCCAAAACAAAGGCATTTTTAAAGTCGCTGGTCATATTCTGTAATCCTGGAGGGTTGGGACAAAATGTCATTGTGGATCACAAACTTGCAGACATGTTCCATTTGATTTCATGGGACAATGCTTATCATGTCCCAGATGATTATTCTCATTAAATATGGAGGGGAAGAAATATTCTTAACTCTTTCTTCTGTGCATGGAAAAGTAAAGTCTTCAATTTGAAAAAAAGAGGTCTGTCTGGGAGTGCAGTTTGTGACACTACATTGCATACCTTTTCCATGGCCTGTAAAAGTTAGTGGGATTGGCCTTATATTTCTGTATCTTACGGGTCTCCACGGTGAACATAAATTAGCCTATCCCTGTAATTACTGTTTCAAAGCAGCACGATGTGGGGAAGGATTTTAAGTCTATAATAAATACTTGGTATAAATGATTTAAGGACTACTTCATTCAGACTCTGCCTTTTTTCCTGCTTTGTAAATGGAGTTACTTTGCATGTTGGTTTTATTAGGTGCCAAACTTCTCTCCATTGATGGAAATCAGTTAAATACATGCATGGAAATAAAACCTCACATATGCACACTTCTCACTCCTCTGTCTCTCTAGTTTTCACCAAGTGCGCTAACTTAGGGGAGTCAAAACAAGAGAGAAATATTTATTTCCTCCACCCAGAGCTGAGCCGAGCGGAGTGGAGCCGAGCAAAGACGTGCGTATGGCAAACACAGATCTTCAGTCTGCCAGCCAAGTGTTAAACAAGCATGTGCCTCTCAAAGGCACTGACATGCATGAGGGGAGTTCTCTTTGGCAGGATCACGGAGGCCTGTGGAACGAGAAGAGAACAGTAGCAGACACAGGAGACAGCGTATGCATCCCCTCCATTTGATATTATAACCCGCTGCCTCGCGGGTGACTCAAGGAATTCGGCTTGGTAACTTTTCTTTTTGAAGGGAAGGAGAGCTTTTGAATACTTGACTTGCACACAGAATCAATGCTGATTTATGTGACAGATGTGATGTGGCAAATATCAGGAAGCCAGTTCACTGTGCACCTAATTAGCTATCCATACAGCCCATGTGATTTGCCTGTATATGTGGTTGCTGAAATTGATATCTCGTTTTATACCTGATAGACACTAATAGCATGATGTACAGTTTTCTAAAACTGATGTATAGTAATTTTCATGGAACCCAATTGTCACTGGAAGAACATGGTGTGTTCCTCTTTAATTCTCTAAGCACTTCATGGCACCATTCCTCCCATTTTATTCCAAAATGTCACTGGGAGGTAAAGTGCTTTTCAAGAGTCCCTTGGTCTCTGTCATTTGGAGATGTCGTTTGTGGTGCTCATTTAATGTCTTTTTTATTGATATTCCTCCATGTTATATCTTCAGCAAGACCCTTTGTCATTCTGACTTTGGTAAATCGTTGTGTTTTATTGGCGCTTTTAAAATCTTTCCCTTATATAAACTCAATATTTTACCAGAAGTGTAATATGATCTTGAGATGTTAAGCCCAAACTCAAATTATTACAAATGCGAACATAGCTCTTTAGACCACAGGACCAGTGCTAGACTGTCCTCACAGCACAGTTTCTATTGTTCTTTATTTCTGCGCAGTTTTGAACTTTCAGTTTTACACTATGATATATATATATATATGTAAACCAGATTAAATTGCAAAAAAGTCTAGAAGGCTAATCTTTTACATTTAAAATACATTGATCATGCACAAGATTTACTGTTTGACACTCCACCCCATCCACAATTCTCTCTTTCTCTCTCTCTCTTTCCTCAAAGAACTTCAGACAGTACAATGCAAGTCTGAAATCCTCTTGTGATTCAAGGTAAGATCTGAATTCTCCTCCTGTGTCAGATCGATTGCCCAATGATGTTACAGTATGTATGTTTCGGCTGGGGCCAGAGTGTAGAGAATAATGTCATCAGTGGACCAGCAGACGTGGTCCCTCTGTCTCCACCACTGTACCCCTTGTTGAGAACATTATTGGCAAGTCCAGCCGCATGTCTCACACACCACATTTTATTGGCAAACCTGGGGAGAACTGACGTGCTTGAGGAAGACTGGTGACCAGGGCCAAAGTCATGGGGTGAGACAGATGGCGGCCTACGGCATCTCAGACAGGCCATACTGAACAGGCGCTGTGGGCACTAGGGAATGTATACATTTTTCAACATTTTTAGACACTGCATAGGGTAATATTGTTAACATGGGTATTTGTTGCCAGAGTAATTTATATTTAAAATGTGTTACGTGAATAAGCTTCATCATCATGGAATCATGTAAGATTGTCGTGCTATGATATAAAATTAGCTGTGCTTCCTGTTTACTTTAGCCCTGGGGTCTGATTTTAAGAAGATGCATTAGAATTGTGTCACAGACTAAAGTCCTGGTATTCCTTCCGACCACCACTTTAAAGGACTAAAGGGAAATTTGCATTATTGATGAGGCCACCCTGTCACCTCAAACATAGACTATTTAAAGGGAACAATTTTATGCAAAGTGCATATTGATGCTCTAATGATCAATCAAGCCTCTGCAACGTTATTAATATGCAATTGTTGCTGTGTGATATGCATTTGCAATTACCTTCGAGTTTGACTGCTCAAACAAGTGGCTGGCCTCCAGTGGCTTAATGGGAAATGAAGAGCTTCTGGCCTTCACAAACTCTGCCACTGCCCCCTTTCCCCCCACACACACACACTCACACACTCACACACACACACACACACACACACACACACACACACACACACACACACACACAACCCCCTCAAGGTTCTCCTTAGCCACTTCCACATGGCAAAACATTCAAGCGTAATGGATGGTAGTACTTTGTTTTGAAGGTACTCTCCCATGACACCTGTGTGAGATCTAAAAAATTTATGACCAATGAAATGATGGCGCCATGAATATGACTGCAATATGATTTGATGCAGATTTCTTATGTGCAGACGAATAAGGAAGTCAAACGGGCAAAAAGGTCCCTTATTAGCTTCACTGGTTTGGTCTGACCGCAGTAACTCTCCAATATGTCATACACACACAGTTTTAGGATGGCTGCATCAATGACCAGTCAAGACATTATGCAGCTGCATGAGCAACATCACTAGTGTCATTATCAGTATTTGTGAGTTGTTGCATAACCTTTGCGAGATTAGTGGACAGCATTAGAATGCCGTCTGTCTCATGTGCATGAATTTAGGACCTTTACGATAAGATAGTGTGTAGATGGCTACACCCAGCATGCCCAGAGTATACACAGAAAAGGGCCATAAAAGCCATTTTTGCCCTAATATTTCAAATAAGTGAATGAGATATGTTATGATAAGATAGAAATGATTTGTCAAGGCCTACTGTACAGGGTTATCAGTTTATGTAGATGATGTACTATTTTGTTTTGAAGAAAAAATACAAGATCTATTCTAATCAATGCAGTGCAATACAGTTGCCATCCATCTAACCAATGCATTTAACTTTAGTCATGCACCAGCTCTACAAAACCTGCAGAAAGAGGATTAATTAATGTCGCGATTATGCTCAATGATGGTCAAAAGCTAACATTTTTGTTGACACTGTCAAAAGGATGAAGTCAGTGGCCTGCTTGAGGGCATTTTAACACACGGGTACACTTGTGCTTTGGAGATGGATAAAGTGCTAATGTTCTGTTTCCAGTGTTAAATCCCAAGGCTTTGCCAATACTTATCCTTTGTGTGAGGCATTTAATGTGACAGAGATCAGCTGGAGCAGGAGGGTAACTGAAGCACTGGCATATTTTGATCAGTGCCAGGCAGTGAGTGCTCTGTGTTACCTGTTATTTTATGTAAAGAAAAGCCAGTTTGATAAAAATGAGCTTATAGGCTTGTTAAGTACACCAGTGGCCTCCCTGATTATGAGCACTAAAAATTAAGCATCTCATTTTGTGTAACAGATAATAGATATCACTAAGTGTTCCGTTTTATCCAGTTCTTCTTGGCTCCACAAGCAGAGAGCGGTTTTAAAATGAATTAACACTTGTTAGGCAGGCCTCTCAGTTCCAGGCAGATTAATGAGTGAGAATAAAAGACTGTTGTGTCACTCCCCCCCCCCCCCCCCACCAACACACACACACACACACACACATACTTCATCAGCGAGGTCTGGCGTTTATTAGTTACAGGGATACCACTGGTATTCAAAGAAAGATAACTGGCATGCACTGGCATATTGTGGTCATAGTTGTCACAGGGTTAAGTCATAAATCATTCTGGAATTAATAAATAAGGGTGAATGGATGATAAACTTGTCCGAACTACGATAGTCTGCTATGCTGTAAATGAGGAGATGAGGAGAAAGAGCATGAAAGAGCATGTTGTTGGTTTGTGCGCCTTCTCTGTAACCTCCTGTCATGGCCACCTAAAACAAAGAGAGATTAGGCCTGATATTAAATTCATATATTTACCTATATGTATACAATACCATCTCCACTTCCAAAATTCATTCATTCATCCTACATTCAATTTAACAAACATTATATCCTAGTCATCTCTATTGAAGCCTGCAGAGAATGATAATTACACACAGCTTGAATGGAGAGCCAGGTCAAGAGAACAATAGCCTTGATGTTTCATGTACCACTAGAGAGGGCAGACTGAACCCCCCCTCTCACACCCATCCCCTAGCCCCCATCCCTCCATCCTGACTGACTGCCTAAATGCTTGGTCAAGCTGCATTGTGGCTCTTGATTTGATTGATAAATTTCCACTGACAGGTGAGAATAAAAGAGCCTTGTTACACTGGCACATATAAATGGGAAATTAGCTGCTACGCTAATGTCAGACGTAATTAATTTTAGCCCCTCTGTGCTGTCCATTAGGCCTGGCATGATGAAGTGAATGAAAGAAACAAAACAAAACACGGCTGTCAAGTCAGGACGGTGACCAGAGTTGATCAGATAAAAAAAAAAATGTTTTGTGTTTGTGTTGTGGTGTTTAGATGCCTCATTACAACTCTAATTTGTCCGCTGCTCTGTCTTGTCCATCCATCTTCTTAGCCTTTCCTCTGATTGACAGTCAGGGTGGTTGGTCCACTATTTTTTCCCATGATGCAATCTCATAGGCTCTTTGCATTTGACATTGACTAAATACACAAGGAAGCCCAGGAGGCAGTAGGAGGTTGCTGAAGATTATTTTTATCATATTTCACTTATAAGAAAGTCTCTTTCTAGAGTCATAACAAGGCTTACTTCCCTGTCATTTTGTTTTCGATCTGCGGGGGTAATATTTCACAGAATATCTCTCATATCTCCTGTTTATCATTTTTTACAACACTGCTGATAGGAAATTGATAGCATTCTTTGAGTAGAGTAACAGGGCCACATTAAGATGAGGTTACTGCAGATCATACTCAAACCATTTACATCTGATTTAAAAAGGGAAAACTAGGGTCATTATATTGGGAAATATAATTGGTATTGAGGGTGAAATACAACACATTGCACAAGTGAGGTCTGGAGCAGGGGGTATCATGAAGATTGGAGTGGGTTTCTTTACATGTGACCAACACAGTCCTCAACAAACTGGATGCTCTGTCTGCGTCTGTGAAGTGTTAAGACAGCACATGACTTAACAACTTTAAGGCTACCCTTATCTTTCTTGTAACTTCTTTATTTTCTGTTTTTACATGGGAAATTCTTAGAATCCATATCGGCATTCAACAGTAAAAGGCGCAAAGAAAAGCTTCTTGCATTTATTTTATGATGTGTCTTCAGTAGCAACCTTGGCATAGACTCATATTTTACTGGAGGGAGCTATCAAAATGATAAAGATCATATCTGATGTTATCTTTATTGATTTTAACCACCTTACTATATCCACGTTACCTTCTCACTGTGCAAAGAGGAACAAGTACACAAACACATTATGTAATGTTATTCCCCAAAATGTTAATTCAGGTGCAATTAAGACAGGCCTCTATATCCCCTTTTGCTATAATTAATGGATAGGTTTGGTTTTTTACACTTAAGATTACATTTTTTACAAAACACCTCGGTTTCAAGAATTTTTATTTATTGCGATAGCAGCATTCCATTCCATTAAACTTTTGTTTGTGAAGACATGAAACTCATTTGGTCAGTTATGTCCTCTTATGCGCTGACACAAAATCATTGCAGAAAACAAGGCTTTAAGTGTAAAAAAACAAACCTACCAGTTTGGTTTCGTTCAAATCGGAATTATGCACGAACACATACCAAATGAACCCATGATGAACCCTTGCCAATTCTGTAATTAGCATCTGTGTTATTAATTAGTCTAAATTAACTTAATTGATTAATTAACTAATTTGTGAACAGCAAGTACATATAGCCTCTTGTGGCTTCTAGTGGACAACTAGTGCAGTGATATGAAGTGGTCAGTGTTCAGAGAAATGGGTGAAGATGAGAAAATGTGAAGATTTGCTTATGTGAAAGTCATTTCTTCACATCTCATGACCCCACAGCATTAGATTGGATTTAAATGTTACACAAGGCTATTGACTTCATTACACTGGAGGAACCAAGTTAAAAATTGCTCAATGTTCCATATCTCCATTTACCTGTACTTTTTTTATAGCCTGCTAGATAGGTTGGATCTAAATGAAGAAAAACATGTTGTTAAGTCATAAAGTCTAGAGCAACTACTACCCGTCTCTGGAATGCTGTAAAACACGTATCTTCAATTTTCTTCTATTACCTTGATAAACAGCGTCATTTCAACTTTGGACCCATTGAACATCCTCATATGGAAACCATTCAAGAGCTGCCGTCACTCCGTCGTCTTCTGAGTGTCATGAGCTCCTCTTTGCCCTGCACTGCATGGGTGTACAAAATACAGTACCAGAGTTACAGTTTTATCATGGTATAATGACTGCATGACCCTTACCAACAATGCAGTTAGCACAATGCCATCCATTACTTTATTCACTCATAATGCTATTGAGATTATAGTTCTGTATAATTTCCAAAGTGGAAAGAGTTCAGATGGTTGTCCTTTGCCCGTAAGGAACTGCTGGATTGTGCATTCAAATGTGTTACATTTAAATGGGTCAACAGATGATTATATCGGGCATATTGTTTTGTACTGTAGGTACTACTTATAGCAGCCTTAAGTATTGTCTGTAGATGAACGCTGTGAGACTAGATCAGGCAACATGATTCTCATCACAAAGTGTACGACAAAAAATGAAAATCTTACTAGTGTAATTAACCTGAATCCAGAATATTTATCTTATTTTACCAATTACAAGATTTATTTACTTATTGAGGCAGAATTATTTGGCTTGGCTTTGGCTTTCAGTATATTTTGTCTTGACTTATCTTGCTTAGATAATACAACCAATTATGAGGTAATTTTACGAATTTTTCTTATTATTTGCTGGAATACCTTTCCACAAAGCAATATGTTCTTAAATCAAGACTTCCTTGTCTCTGTATTTTTTCTTATTTCTAGAAATCTGACTAAATGGAATTTTCTTGCAGCACTTTCAGATAATTTAGCTTCCCCAAAAGTGTACAGTTTTACTTATTTTTGAAAAAGGCATTTTTTGCAGCACAGGCACAGGAGTAAGAGCATGGCATGATGTGGCATGCCTTTAGCACAGGACAGTCAGCGCTGTAAATAGTGGAACTATTCCATCTGCCCCCTGCCCACTTCTGAGGCATGCCTGTAGCTCATGAGTCACTCACACACACACACGCACACACACACACACACACACGCACACACACACATGCACACACTCACTCACATACACATACACACGTACACTAACACCTACACACACACACACACACACACACACACATACACACCTACACACACACATGCACACCTACACACGCACACACACCTACACCCACACAGAGAACCGGGATTGAGGATCACAGACGCTTGTGCCTTGAACCTTGTCTCCCCATTACCTTAATGGCCCTGGTGCTACCATCCCATCTCAGAGCACACTCTCAGGCACGTTTAGAAATAATTAACTGTGCACAACGGATAACACGAATGAAACGTCCGCCCATAAATTGATAATGAATGACTGGACTGAAGTCAGGGGGGTGGGTAGCCATGTGCTCTCATGAATGGAGTCAAGTGAATAAAGTTGATTGACGGGGGAGTCATTAGATGATTAGCGCCAGAGAAGGTCAGCTCCTTTGGAAGATCATAAAAATATGTTTGTCTTAGATAGGCTGCACCGTTTTCCTTTGTTCTTGCAGAGGTTCACACTCACAAGCACAACATCTGCTGTGAAGAGAGCTATAAGATTGAAGAGAATAAACAAGGTGCGTCATCAGTGTTTGCCTGTGTAATTAGTAAACCCAGACTGGTCACAGCAGAGACTGCAATATTGCAAGCAATGTTGCAAGCTGCAATGTTGCACTGCACTTGGATGGAACCGGACTCTCATAATTGCCTGACACTTCAGTGAGCTTTAACACAGAAGTTAGACACCAGTCAGAAAATTCACTTGCATGGGTGATGTATGTAATCCCACAATGCAAGGTTATGGTCCTTGGTAATAAAAATCCCTGTTTGATAGCTCCATAAAGCTAAACGTGGCGGTGTTTCTCCATACAGTAGCCTGAATGTCATTGACCTAAGGGCATGGTGACATCTTTTTTTTTCTTTCTCTCTCTCTCCACGGGTTTTATTGGAGTCTATAATGACTTTTAAGTTATTTTGTGGTAAGTGCTAAACTGATTCACTGGTTCATGCAGGATTTTGGCTGTGGCTGTGTGGAGATGACTGTGCAGTTGTAGTTCCCTAAGCTTGAGTGCTCCAAACTGAATAAAAAGCTTCGGCTCTGCTATATTCATATTGTTCTGATTTATATCCACCCCTGCAGCTCCCTAACAGTTAAAACCATTTTGTTTTGATTAAACTGTGAGACTTTTTCCCCACAACATTTCTTAAGATGTCTTCTGTGTGCACCGAGAGATGGGGTATTCAGATGAGTGTATCCAGGACTGGGGTCCCCACCAGTGTCTTAAGTCACAGCATATTGTATGTGAGCATTGTAACACAAGGCCTCAGCAGTCTCCTCACACAGCTTATTGTGACTTCTGGAAACATGTATTTTCTAGGACTTGTAAGACATGCAAAACAAATGGTTCCAATTAGGTTCGGTCTAGTGAAAATGACAAGTATGGCTATTATCATACACTAGGAGCACATTATAGTGTATACGTTGATGATGTGAACTACTGTAAGATGTATGCATTAAGCGTAGTAGTAGTAGTAGTTGTGGTCAAAGCATGGAAAGCGATCCAGACGCTGATGTCATGCCTCATAAAAACTTGGAGCTTCTCCCACTCCCGCCAATCCCAGATATGTGACTTGGGAACACGATCATTAGATGTGGTATTCTGCACATATGCTGAGAAGTCACAAAGCCTTAAGTTAAATTCTGTGAAGCCCTTTGATTGTATAAAAATATGGGACAAAATATAATGGAGTCAACCTGTAGGATCGGCATCAAAAAGAATATCATGAAATGAAAGTCACATGTAGAACACTGAATCTTTTTTGTCTATATATGTATTTTTCATGACTTATTTGTACCATACAGGTTTGCTTGTTTCACTTTCCTGTATGCATTCAATGGAGATTTTAAGGTGGTATTTACATTTCCCAATACTTGAGAGTGATTGAAAGTGATTAAGATCCCTGGGGACCCAGTGGTATTGAACAAGCTTTTTGATAATGCAAATAAGATAAACTGGTTCTAGTCTGCAAGCACAGAACTCACATGGGGATTGGTAAACATTTGCAGCCATTTAATTTGTTCTCCTTACAGAAACGTTATTTAAATATAAAACAAAAAAGCTCCAAATCGATGAATTCAAATAGATCCTGATGAGGTCAAAGGGTACAACCTCACTGAAATTAAAATTAAATCACCGTTCCTTCTTCTTTTAATGTAGTCAAGATATACAGTCTGTAATGACCCCAATGGGTATTTGCTATCACTGAAAGCGTGCGCATGCTTTTTTGGACCAGTCAATTCAAAGTTAACCGCTTTTAGTGTAAGATACAAAAATGACAGGATATCTGAGGTAATCTCCTGAAGACTCAGAGGTGAGAGTCCCACATGCGCTGCGTGTCAGATGATATCAGTTGATCTCTTCATCTCTTCTCCTCCACTCCAGTGCATGCCTTCTCCTTCCTCTCATCCTCAGAACGGGCCTTTCATCTCTCCTCTGGATTCAAATGTTCTCTCTCTTCTTTCTCTCTTTGCCCCCCCCCCCCCCACACACACACACACACATACACAAACAGAGATAGAGAGGGAAGGAGGGGAGTGGAGTGGAGAGAAACTGCAGTAAAATGTAATGTGGATGAAAGCTAAGCGAAAGCTACAAACTCCGACATGCGTGAACTCCAGTGGGAGTGCTCTTCGTGAGGTGTAGTGGGTCTAGTGGAGGAGGAGACCCCGCTGTCAATGTTAAACAGGCCTGGGCTGGGTTCAGGGGGCAGGGGGCTCAGAGGGGGGAGCAGAGAGGAGAAGTGGAGGTGGGGGGGGTGAGGGTGCGGGGGCTTGGTGGGGAGGGGGGTCTGAGGGGTTGGTCTCTAGTCCTCAGGCGGTCCCATGCTGACCAGAGCTGTGAATTGACAGGTTGAACACCCCCTTATGTGCCAGAGGGGAGCTTTTCGCCATCACTCCAAGTGACAGCGAAGATTAGAAGTGTAATCCCATCTGAGCGTTACGGGAGCACCTCCAGCATGCAAACCTTTTCATTTTTTTCCCTTTTCTCTCTCACTTGCATGCTCGCTCTCTTTCTTTGTCTTTCTTCTAAACTGATACAAATTCATGCCTTTAAGAGTGCCGCTTATTTCAATGATCTCATTATAAAGTGAGCTTTTGTGCTGACTGGTTAGCCTTTGTCCGGATGTGCATTTGGAGTGATTGATGTTGCGTGCATTTGAATCCAAAAGCTTTTCTCTTAAGCTCTGGTTTGGATCTAATAATTCTCCTCCTTACCACTCTCTTAAGACCCAAGATGACTTTTCCTCTGAATGAGAGATTTCTTTCACTCTCTCTTCTCTCTCTCTCCCTCTTGCTCCCACTGTTCTCATCATCCCACTTGGACCACATACATCTGTGGACTTGAAGCTGAAATCTAGAGATGTGTCAGTGCGTTTAAAGGGCCCTCATGCCTAAAGTGCTTTTGTGTCAAAGCTATTATATCTAATTAGACAGATCTACAACTGCCTTCCAGAATATTCCTCTCACTGTGGATTCCACACTGTTAGAGAGACTTATCTCATTTGCAGGCTATGTTGCAGTGGACAAAGTGGAACATTTAACATGCACATGTTAAGAAGATGGAGGAGAGAAGACATTAGAACGTAAAGAGAATGATATTAAAGACAATCAGCAGGAAAGACAGAATAATTTGTGTTTTGTTTAAAATAAGAACACTAGGCCAGAAGCTTTCTGCAGAATGGGTGTAGTCAGTTATGCACCGATGTGTGAAACCTTTGAGATGCCATTAGCTTTTATTCCCCTGTAAAAAGGTACAGACATGAGAGTCATGTGATGATACGGCTGCACACCAAGGAGAGATAAGAGCCGGTTTGGGTGGGGCAGTGAACCAGATTAGTACGGTTTGAGTCGTGGAGATAGCAAGAGGATGCTATGACATCATCTCTTGATGGCTCACCTACTGCACTGTGTTGGAAGAAAATGTGCATGTGTCAAATTCAAAGTCACTGTGAAGTCCTCCAATTCAGCCAGTGCAGTTTAGTCATGCACCATTGACACACTTGATCTGATTAGCAGGGTGACATTAACGTGCACAAAAGAAAGGAGAAAAAGAAAAACTATGTTAGAGTGCTTTAGGCCTACATGATGGCCCATACAACATTGGATACAGTTTCATACCATACCTTCATACCATACCTGGGATGCAGACATTTCAAAAACTGAATGGCACTTAATGACAACAGTCATAAACATTTTGAAGTGTCATTACATGTTCATGATACATGTCATGCCATGTTTATGACAGGCTCATGTCACTCTTATGTCAATACCTTGAAGATAAGTGTTACCTTCATTTATTTACTTGATCATCTATTTCTTCATCTGATTCTTTCAATGCCTTTGGACACCTAAAAGTTTGGTGGAAAGTCTACATTTAATTTACAACAGCTGTCAGACACCTGCATGCTCCAGAAAACAGCAGACTGCCATAACAGTATTGATGGACAGGAGTGATAACCATCAGGCTGACCTGAGCATGCGTTACTGTCAGAGCCTTGTTAGGACCCCAGAGGAACGCCTCTGTGCCTCTGATTTATGGAGACACTAACCCCTGTCCTTTTCCAGGTGTGTAATTGTGTGTAGTTTACACACATAGCTGCCAGCTACACTGCTTGTTGCACATTGCTTGCCCATGTGCAGGGATCACCCTCTGTTAGAGTCAGAACATTCACCAACCATACACATATTCAATACATATTCGTAAAACCTACTGTGCAGTTTTCAAAATTTAGATTCGCTAATGCAAATTTTTCAATGGGACTTTAAGAACAAATTGAAGAAAATTCTTAGGAAGATACTGGTGAATGAGGCCAAATGTTTTTACAAACTGCAACAAGGTACCAATGGTTGTAGAACAAGTTATAAGATCTCTTATCTTGATATGCTGGCATTTTATCAAGAGACAAGGCAAAGCAGTAACATGGTGGACTTTATCATTACCCTGTCAAGACTAAGTAACATGCTGGAACTGGAATCCTCATTGGAAGGCATTATTGTTTCAAGTAATGTTACATTACTCCTTGACAATTGTGGGTTAAATCAGAGAAGAATCTTTGGCACACTTAGATTCATGCAAAATATCTTCTAATCCAAGCTTTTGGTCACAACATTGGGGCACTGCAATTGGAGCATTGCAACTAAAATTTGGGATTTTGGATAAAATCAGTGTTGCCCCCAAGTGTTGCCCCCATTTGAGCCTCTACTGGTCTTTCAGCACAAACTTTAGTTTCCTGTAGTGGTGCCTCCCAGTTGCAGCCTCTCCACCCTCATATTCTGCCCCAGCCTCCGCCTTCTTAATTAAAGCCCCTGGAGCAGCCACCAGGCTGCGTCTCCAGCCTCCTGGAGACTGGAGGATTATGGGATTACGATAGTAAGGGCCCATGCAGGCCTGGTTTCTGAGGTGACCAGTAGCGCCACTGTGCTGTCGGGTGCCACAGCTCTAAATTAAGACCCAGGCCTAGGAGTGACAGGTTATTGTGTGTGAAACAACAGGGGAGCCCCGTTATTCCACATTCACTAAGGTCCTATAAGAAATGAAGGCAAGTGTGAGACAGAAAAAAAAGAGACTGAGTAGGGGAAGTGTGTGTGTGTGTGTGTGTGTACGAGAGAGAGAGAGCAAGGGAGAGGGAGAGATTCTAAAATATGACTGATCCATGCAGTCATCAGATTGGTATTCACATTAAACCTGGAAATGCCTGGATCAGCCCCAAAGGGGACGGCAAGCAATGATGCACTTGTAGTGCCCGCTCTGCTCTGTGCAGCAGAATTAATAAGACAATTACCCAACAATTACCGCCCTGTGCAATAGCCTGGATTCATTTCACTGGAAATCCGATGGCACTAATTAAAAGCCTTGCCACAGCTCGGGCTTCGAGACTGATTGTTTCAAAAGATGCATTCCTCACCGAATTACAAAGGCAATTTTATGGGTCAGAAAACTGAAAGCAATTATTTTAACGAGCATAAAGTATTTTCTATCGACCTGTAGGCCCAGCTGATCTAATATTAGTGTTGCCACTATAAGCACAAAATAGGTACAAAAGCAGAGAGAGATGGGAGAGTGAGAGAGAGAGAGAGGTGCTCATGCAGTGATAAAGAGGGAGGTGTCAAGTTCCTGCTGCTTCTCTCTGTGTGGGCACAGACTGTCTGGCGATAGCCAATGCAGGAGCAGTGGTTTTCACAGTGCACACAGTCCAGTTTCACAGTCTCTTACACAGTCCATGCGCACACACACACACACACACAGTTACTAAGACACACACACACACACAAACACAGTTACTAAGACACACTTTCCAGCTCATTCTTTCTCTCTTGTCCTCTCAATCACAAATGTGCACACACAGACACACACACACACACACTCCCTGTTGTATAAACATACAGTACATAAATTAAATGCATCCATAGATACATGCATACACAAACATTAAATGTATTGTTGGGCTTTAAGAGTCATTATTGTAAGACAAGTTTTGCTAGATTATCCAAAGTGCGTCTCTATATTTATATTTACTCTTGAGTGGGGAAAATAAAACTGGATAGCTCGCTTAGGCTTAGACACACAATCCATATGTCTAGGTTTTCCACAAGATTATAGCCACAACAATGTGACGTCCCACTGGGAAGACAAGAGTGCAGGCCTAGAGTGCCTGAAACATTATTAGGCAAGGAGATCCGCTGTAATGGCACCGTCTGTGCTTCTTGGCCTTCCCCCTGGGGCCTGCTGTTTGGTTACCTGGGCAACAATAGCTAGATTGCTATGTGGAGACAAAGGCTGACATTATTGTGGTTCTCTTCTTAAGGTTTGAAGGAGACATGATAACTTCACACAAATATGTTGCTCTGTCTATTATATTTCGTTTGTCAGTCCTCCACTAAAATACAAAGATAGGAGGACTAGATGTCAAGAATATATATTTTGATGCTCTCTGCTGAAGCAGTAGCAGATATTTGTATAAATACAGGAACATTTTTTGTACAGGATTTTTGTTCTGTTTCTTCTGACAGTGATGAAAATGACTACTACTGAAATATAATATGAAGTGATTCATGCCATGGCACTGAACACTAGATATATATGATGCCATTATAATTGATTTATCCCTCTATCTTTACTTTTGTTTAAATTATATGCAACCGACTGTCACCAATCACAGACCCCAGCCAAACTCCCCCCATACAGATAGCATGATCTGAGATAGAGCTTCACTCTCAGTGCAGGGTAATGAGAAGCTATCAAACAGAACAACATGTTGTTTTTAACACACATAGCCCCAGGTTTACACTTCTGTTTTGTTTCATCTCATTTGGTGAGGCAACACACCGTACAAGACCTCCTAAGATTTATCACCCCAAACTGTCCTTTTAATGTGCGTAGGAGGCGCTGATAAGACGCGGTGTGCATATAGCGATGTGTTGGCCTGAAGCCACTTAACAGTATGTTGCCCATCCAAAGGAAGGAAGTTTGCTAATCTGACTAGATCGCCTATCCAGATGAATTCGTCCACCTCACCACCCAATCCAGCAGGATCCTCTAATTCTCTGTTACATTTCATGTGATATTTTTGCCCATGAAATGTGAGAATTAAAAATTGTCAAAAATTGTTCTCAGCGGGAAGCAAGGAAGCTTTCGGGTCCAGAGATATCAGAACTAGACACGTGTGTCGCAAGGCATAAACCATGTTCAGCTTGTGTCATACACCCAGTCAGATTACTGTGGGATTCCAGGCCCATCTAAAGTAGAGAGATTAAAGGTCATTGCTATCTCTAAGGTCTTTCCTAAGGAAGTTTGTAACTAACCATGTGCGAATCCACGGGTTTGTCAGAGCCCTACATGACTTTTCTACTCATACTTACTGCTTGTCATTTGCCCTGCTGTGTGTTTATGTGTGTGCTTGCCTGAGAAACTGCCTGTGTGTGTATGACATGACATGTCCTTGGTCCATGGCGGGAAAAGCATATAGCAAATACCTCCCACCAGCTACCACACACACACACACACACAGAGAGAGAGAGAGAGAGAGATACACACCATCAGCACTAGCACCATAATACATATGGAAAAGAAATATGGAATGTGGTGTTTATTTAAGTCTGTCCGCAGCCTCCTGCACATCTGGCCTCCAAATTACAATGCATGAAAAACATGAGCAAATTTATGGCAGTCCTGACACAGGGGTTTCGGTGGGCAACAGGCCCAACCTCACCCACCACCCCTCAACCACCACCACCTACCCCAGAACACACAAATACACACACACACAAACTCACAAAAGCACAAACATACACACACACACATACACATAAACACACACCACCCCCCACGGGCCCCCTTCAGAGGCAGTAACAGCAGCAGAAGCAGCAGGAGGAGCAACAGAAGCATGGAGTTAAACCCCACACATGTGGGCCATTACTGGTGAAGTGGTCCCAGCCACACCAGGGATTCATTTACAGCACAGCGTCGGCACAGGAGCCTACTCTCCCACACACACACACACACACACGCACGCACACACACCCACACAAATGCTGTTTGCACACCCCTTATCACAAACACATATCCAGCTCAAGTGCCAGGGAGCGACGAGGGCTTGCGTAGGGTTAGAAAGATTACAACTGATTGCGGGCATACTCACAAACACATAAGGGTCACTCTGGTCCAGTCGAGCCTTTTGAAGGCTATCTGTTTTCATTTGAACACAGAGTCCAGACACCTGGGATTAGGTATCTTTTGCCTGTGTTTGCAATTGTGTTACCTGGCTATAAATACCTTTTTTGATTATACTGGTGGAAAAAAACATAGTGTCTGCTGGTGGTAAAAGTACAAACCAAAGGAGAGGAGAGATTAGTCAAAGGCCAAGGATAGGAGTAGCCTACTGTTGCAGCCTGAGCTGAGAGTTACATTAAAAGAGTTCAGAAAGAGATGGAGTGACGAAAGAGAAGAGTGGGGAAAGACTGAGATGGAAAGAAAGTCAAGACAAAAAAATAAAAGGTCAACCAAAGGCTGAGAGGGAGACAGAGAGGACGGCCGAGAGAGAAAGAGAGAGAGAGGAAAGAGAGAGAGAGGGAGACAGAGAGGACGGCCGAGAGAGAAAGAGAGAGAGAGAGGGGAAAGAGAGAGAGAGGGAGACAGAGAGAGAGAGAGAGAGAGAGAGAGAGGAGAGGGAGGGAGGGTGGGTGCAGAGTTGAGAGGAGAGGAGAGGGGAAAAGCATAAGCAACCAGAGAATACTTGGGCCACGTGAAAGCTATTGAGCGACCCTCTCTCCATCTGAGCGCAGACGCCCCGTCTCCACACGGCATTCAGTGAATTAGCAGTGCGGTTCCCATGAGCGCCATGTCCCGTCTCAGCTGGGACACATGCCCTGCCAGGCGTGAGTTATGGGAACATCCCGGGGCATGGAGACAGAGAGAAAGAGAGAAGAGAGAGAGAGAGAGAGAGAGAGAGAGAGACTGGGTGGGTACAAAGAGGAAAGGATGAAGAGGATGAAAAACAGAAAGTATATGTGACAGTGACAGGCTGTTGAGAGAGAGAGAGAGAAAGAAAAAAAGTAGTACAGATTGAAAGAAAAGACTGACACAAATGGGGCAAAAACACACCAATAGGGCAATAGAACACAAATAACAACTGCATAGAGAAAGAGAAGAAATGCAGGGAGGAAGAGAGAGAGAATGAGAGAAAGAGGGAGAGGAGAGAGGGGGGGAGAGAGAGAACAACAGACAGGAGGGGAGGAAGCAGACAAATAGAAAGAGACAGGAGAGTTAGCACATGCAGGAGTTGGCCGCTAGCCCAGAACGCCCAGTCGGTGAGGCCACAGACAGACAAGGAGAAGGCCCCAGCCCCGGCCCAGGCCCGGCACGTCCATGTGTGGGCAGCTCTGTGTTGACGTCAGTCAGGCCTCTTCTTAACCCCCTCCTGGGCGCTCGCGCGTGGCGTGGCTCATTGTGGCTCCGCTCTGGCGAGGCCTGGCTATTGCGTGCCAGGAGGCCCCAGCTTTAATCCTGTCACTGCGCGGTCGGCCCGGCAGGAAGTTCCCCTCCGCAGGGAGAGATGCTCTTAATCATGCCTCCGGACTGCGGCTGGAAAGGGATACTCCCTGTAAGGCCCTGCGATGAGTTGCAGTGGTCAGGGATGAGACCATTTTTAGCAGATGATCATTTTATAACAGCATACGTGTAATTCCTGGCTTTCCCAAATAAAGGATTCAGTTTCACTCCCGCGAGGGAAATGATGAGCAATTCAAGAGAACTGTGGAGAGATTTTGTGGTTCCGTCTCTTTAATGCATTTTAATATTACCATACCAGGATCAGCTTGCAGTTCCTCGAACAATAAACAAAACAAAGTCACACACACACACATACATATACATATGTATGTATATATATATACACACACATATATATATATATATATATGTATATACATATAACATGTAGGCACAGAAACAAATACACAATCAAAGTTTGTCATTTCTGTAGAACCAAAGCAGCCAATTACACAAACCTCATCTGCTTTGGGGTCATTTGAAGAACTCCGTACCCTTGCTCTCCTCTTGCAGCCACCTTCTTATTAAATGTCAAGATTATTTTAAGATTGTGTTACTCGCCCGCATGTTACTCTTATTTGATATGAGGGAAGTTTGTCAAGCAGTGCCACTTACATTAGCAATTATATCAGGTGACAGGTGAGAGTTATCACCTGGAGAAATGGAATACTGTTTGGCTGACAGGGTGTGGCTTACGCACACTTTTATCTGGTGAAAAAGCCTAATCACCATTCTATATCAATGCTCTTTTAAATGGTAACTATAACAACCATAGTAAACAGTGGTTGAACTTGCCGGCAGCAATGAAATCAGCTGTTAAGAAAAGCACCGTCAAGAAAAGAAAGAAGTACAGCAACTGAACATGTATGCTTTTGTATGTTTTAAATTGACCACTATTTCTTACAGGCATGAGATGCAACTGGGTGATAAGCAGGATAATGGTCTTCAAGGTGTGCTGTTACTCAAAATGAATGAACTTGGCGGAGGAAACCTTACTCCGCAAAATGCATCATCTTTGCCTCCTCCTCATCGGCCGTTATCACATACATGCTGCTTGTTCTCGTTCTCTCTGGCGTACCTATGAGAGTAGAAGCTCGCAGGGAAGACTTGGGCATGCTCATCTGATAAAGTCTTCTTATGCACTATACTGCTTTCAGAGAGAGAGTGGAAACAATTGAAAGCCGCAATGGGCAACTGTAAAGGAAGACGTCATTATCGATTGGACACACTATTTACCTATTATGACATAGATCATTATGATGTGATAATATAATAACAGAATGCAAGGTTTGCTTTCCTGAAGCCTTCAGGCGTTTCTAAGCATTTTTTCCTGGTAGATTCATTAAGTCTTTGTCCTCACACTCTAAATATTTCTTGTCATTCCGTAAATTTACGTTTTAATTTGCTGCTTCAAGTCATGTATCGACCTGGGTAAAACCTTATTAGCGATCGGGCTCACAGACACTTGACTGAGGGCGTTTTACTCCCCATTTTCCTTCTCAGTGGTGGAGTCCTGAAGAAGACTAACAGTCCCGTCAGGCGTCCCATCGAGGGCTTAAATAATTTGGCGCCCATAAATCCACCCGCTGCCCCATGCTGATCGTTTGTCTGCTCATCGTTCGCCAAATATAACGACGACAACAGCACTGTCAACTAATGATGATGTCAGCTGCTCGTGAAAAAGCGCGGCGTTAAATCCTGTCAGGAAGCCCCCGGGTCCTTAGACGGCTGGAAAATATGATCTAGTGCCGTCATGGAGGAGGTGGGGAAGAGGGGGCATTTATAAAACTGGCCACATTTCACTTTACTCACTATGAGATCAGCTAATTAGAGTTAAATAAATGCAGCGAGCTGGATTAAGCACAGATGCATGGCTTCACTCAAGAATTCATCAATCTGAGAGCCTTGTGCTTAAATATAGGCTATTGAACAACAAATACTCTCTCAGCTTAGCCATGGCGTGAATGACAAGATTCCCACCTGTCACGTTCTGTTATAGCAATCCTTTTTATAAGGGTAATATAAATTCTGCTGAATTACTTTTATGTGGCGGCCATTAATAAATGCTGTAAGTGAAATATTATTCCCAGCGTATGTTCACATCTCTAACACTGACTCAAATACAATGAATGCAATTATTTGGATCAAATTAAATCATCACAGAGCATTGAGAATTTTTGTGTCTCTTGTGAGTGACCTGAAGTGTAGACAAGGAAATATAAATTTCCACTCATTTATTGATTAACCAATAAGAATATTTTCAACCAATAAGATGAAAAGTTGGGGTGAGGGGTTCCTTCATCTCTTTACTGTGTGTGTGTGTGTGTGTGTGTGTGTGTGTGTGTGTGTGTGTGTGTTTTGAGGGGTGAGGATGTCCAGTAATTACTGGCCGCTGTTTGGACCTGTAAATGTCTCATTTATCCCGCCTTCTCAGTCAGGTTTTACTGGCTATCATCAGTCTTATTTAAACCAGCCACCCAGAAGAAATTACAGCAGCTAGGAGAGATTGCCCCACTTGGATAACGAGGTCTGGGCTGGATGAGCCTGGATTGGAAGGTAAGACGAAATGGAGGAGGAGGAGGAGGAGCGCTCAAGTGCATAAACAATTAAACCATGGACAGGTGATTCATTCGTAGACAGGCCAGACTTGAGAGTTTTCTGACAACGCAGCAGTTGAGATGAAGCTTAATTGCATGTGTTGGCTGCAGCAGAAAATGAATTGTTCCTAATAGGGTGTCTCCGACAAGCCATCTTGGTGAGGAGGAAACTACATTTGGTATCTCTGTAGGGCTTCTTCCTTGAATGCTATAGCTGCATTAGTTAATTCTCATATCAGTGGAGTGGATATAGCATTATGTTTCATAACACTGAGTACTTTTTTGAACTGTCGGGATCAGAACACAGTGACAAACACAATAATATACTTTATTAGTGGTTTGTTTCTTTCCAGTTTCTGATTTCCAGCATAGCCTTCACAATATAATCAGAGTTTGTAGTTGTTCTATTCAGAAACATCTTCATTTGGAACAGCATGGCATGACAGAGTTTCTTTGTACAATTTTTTCTACATTACATTGCATTTTTCTACATTACATTGCATTACATTATATGATATACAATATACATTTAAATTAATATGCCTGTCAATATTTTATATTAATATTTTAAAACAAAAATCTAAATCACTGGACTGTTTTCTAGAAGCACATCTGCCTGCCCATAACTATATACTGTGTGTGTGTGTGCGTGCATGTGTGTCTGTGTTTAAGCATGCAAGATTTTACACACTTACACTTGAAAATGTCCTTGGCGTTCACATGTTAGGATTACTATACCAGTCTGTGGAATTTGCAATGATCTGCATGTTCACAAGCATACGCCTTGATACATCAGAGTAAATATATATATATATATATATATATATATATATATATTTTTTTTTTTTTTTTTTTCAACAAGCCAAGAAAAGGAGCAGAAAAGGATTAACATATCTCTCTTCAACTTACTTGATCCTGTGAGAATCATCAATATTACATTGGAAGTGGAATAAGTAAGAAAGTGCTGACGTGTGCTTGTAACGGTGTGGCAAACCACTGTGTTTTAAGCATACAGATAAAGAGGTCCCACACAGGCTTTCAAAGGAAACGGTTCTTTCTTTTTCTTTTTTTTTTTAATGTGTACACCGTGAGCACTCCGCATTTTTAAAGGAACTGCAACCACCTTACATACCCATAAAAATAGCTGAAGAGCATAGATTTTAATGTTGATGAGCACCACTCCTCTTGCCATTGCTTTTTTTCAGTATTATTCCGTTAATAAAAAGATAAGACATAATTACTGACTCGACACTTTCCTTAAATTTCGGAGACACACAAATGTTTACTTCAATTTCATCACTTATGCTATTCCATGTCCGGTACTGTGTTTGTAATGAAGTAATGAAGCTAATGGTAACTGAGAGTCTTGTCTTGTTTGTCAGCCTCCAGGCTCAAAGCAGATCTGCTGTGTTGGTCTGTCATCCCTGGACAGACAGCACAACAGGGCTGACACTATGGCCAAGGGCCAAAAACACTGAAGTGAGCCCAACTCTGTCCCCCAAGTCCATTTTTAACACCTTAATAAAAAAAGAAAAGGTTGTAGTGGTTTATTATTAAATTCCCATTTGTGTGAACACTCTAGTCACTGAGTGCTAAGGTTAAGCCACTTGCTAATAACTTTGAATCCTAGGTGAAAATGTATCTCCTGTGGTGTGTGTGGTAGTGTCTGTGTGCACAGATGGATGTGTACATGTGAAAGTGTGTGTGTGTGTGTGTTAATATTTGTGCGCATATGTATGCGTGTATATATGTGTGTGTGTGGCAGAATGTGTGTACACATGTATGTGTGTGTATGTGTGTGTGTGTGTGTAGGCGTGCATGTGTGAGGGAACAGGGCCTGAAGCACTCAGGGGTGGTTTAACCACACCATGTCTGGCTGAGGTGCAGTAGAGGGCCTCAGTGCTGTGTGGTCACCCACAGCCTCCTGGAGAATGGCCAGCCCTGACCTGATAAAGCTGCCTGCCCCATGCACACACACACACGCACATGCACAATCACACACACACACACACACACACACACTCACTGGCCTACTGGAGTACACAGCTGTGTACCCACATGATGACTGACAACACTTATCAGCATTTCACTGTCCCCAGTTAAACCCTCTAAAGGTGTTATGGGAAATAGTTTTTGGGATAGACATCAAAAAATTATCAAGAAAAAGCATCAGAATGTAAAACAACCATAATGACATGGATGTCAAAAACATCTAAGCTGTGTTGTCCACAAAAGTAAGGAAAGAAATGAACTAGTGCCAGGCCAATTCTCCAATGCTATCCTATTTTACCATGTGTGGCCTCTGTTTTGAATACAATGCAAGCCAACACAAAAACTGTAAAAATCACAGACAAAAGTATTCAATTCAAGTCCGGTGCTAGATTCAGCTGAGAAACAACACAATTTGACTGACATGCAAAAGCTGTCATGTTAGAAATTTTGGGTCCTATGACAGAAAACAATTTTGGACTCCCCAAACAAATTGACATAGTAAAATGTTCTCTAATCATCCTAACTCCCCCCATCCATCCCTGGCGGCACCTCTGCTATTCTGACAAAATAATGTTTCCAGACCTGTAATAAGGTGCAAAATCTACTATTGGCATGTAAAAGTGGACATTGTGATGCCCATCTTAGGTCATACAGCTCATGTCCTCACATGGCATATGCTGCTTGTATGTCCCTGCTGTTCACTAGGCGTTGTTTTGCATGGAGTGGAGGCATCCATCCGGCTCCCTTTATTTCTGTTTGTTTTTCGGCTTATTTTTGGGGTCCTCGCACCGCTGTCATAGGAGACGGCTACAGAGAAGCCACAATGAACAAGTATCCCAGCGAGCCTGTGGTCGCAGGCATGACAGTGTGCAGAAAACAAGGCTGTTGGGTTATTTACGCTTGTTCTTTGGGGACGCTTTGCTAGAGGGCTCAGAGAGCCACGGTTGTTGGACTTGTGATCAGCGGTTCATGATTTAGGACACCCCAGAGAAGAAGAGAGCTCTGGTTGACAACAATTTGAGGGTGGGTAGGGAAGTGAAGGGGAAACACGCTAATTTACAAGGATCAATTCCTCATGGGTAGTACACTTCTGCACCGCTTTTGACTACTTTTTCTAAATGCTTGTATAGTCTAGATATTTGTTTCATAATAGAAACAGCTCAGATTGATCCTCGGTAACCTCAAAACAATCTTTAAAATAGAAGTGTGAATATGAGTATAATTGTACAGATTTGAAAAACATTGTCATTTGATTCTTTTTCTCATGCAATTCCAATGACTTTTCCTGGTGCACTTAGAAATTATATTAATAAAACCATAATAATCAGTCTTGTATATGAATATATAAGAAAAATATGTTCATATTTTTTAAAAATATATTTATTTAAAAAAAGTGTCTAAGTATGCTTTCTCCTTTGAAGGCTTTCTTTGTTCTGGCCATTCATGAGTTTAAATATAAAAGCATCTATTTCGTCAGAGGACCATAAATGCAAATATACTGAGCCGTACTAGAAGCCGTGAGCACTCAACGGTCTTTAACAACTATTATAGATGGAAAAAATTAAGCTGTATTGTAATTCAATTTTCTACTCATTCATTAAATATATTTTCACTGCGCAGAAGTCATTTTGGTTACCGTTTTATGGCCTTCCTCCCTCCTATGCCAACCGATCCTTACAGGGACACAAGGGACACAGGCCGAGACGTTAGAAAACCTGGATGGATTTTATTTTTTTTTCTCCCCACTTTTTTTCAGGGAAGAGATGACGGCGCGTGTTCTTGCTGGCAGTAATTGCACGCTTCTCTCTTTCTCTCTCTCTCCCCACATTGGGCATTCTCCTCCTGGGGGAGGGCTAACCTCTGACTGGGCAATCCAAACCGAGACGAGCTGAGGCCTGAGGAACTGGATGGGAGCCTGGTTGGCGCTGCCCTTAGTCCCGCCGTGGTTCCTGGGCCAAACTCTGGCCCTGCTGCCGGCTGCCGTAACGACCAGTGTCTGAGAGCCCGGCTGCTGTTTATAAAGCAGAGGCAGGAGGGAGGGAGAATAGATGGACAAGAGCTACTGCTGCTGCTGTTGGTGGTTGTGGTGGTGTGTGTGTGTGTGGGGGGGGTTGTTTGTTTTCACTGGAGCACTAGAGCCGTCTGGCGTCATCCCAGTGTTTATGGCGATGTAGGAGCCACAGAGATGCTGGAGGAAACATCTCTACTGAGTTTACCTTGGAAAGGGCTTAGGTAAAATGGGATTTTTCATACGCTACATGTAAAGTGAATGAAGAGATACACAAGAACATACACACACTTAATGTGGAAACCATGATGTAGCTCATAATCATATTTAATATGGGAATAGTAGTAACCAAAAAAAGGCTACTCTAAGTGGACTGCTCATGTCTTCAGGATTTTTTTATTGATGTATTTATCATTTATTTCACTTAATTAGTGGCAATTTTTATACCTAAAATCCCCTGGCCTGTAGCGCTTCCCCTTTACCGCAAATGTGACTGGAATTCCAGTGTCATTGTGTCTCTCCTTCCATAGGCTTCACTCACCACACTTTACTGGCCGGCGCTGCCGACACACCGCTCCAGGGAGACCGCACTGAACCGCCTCCGAACAGACACAGAAAAATAATCGGAGGAAAAGGACATGACATTACATAAGGATGGTGTGGGGTGAAGAGAGAGAGAGAGAGAGAGAGAGGGAAAGAGAGAGAGAAAGAGAGAGGGAAAGAGAAAAAAAAACATCGAGTTTCTTGTGTTTGGCCGGACAGTAAGTCATTGTGTGTTGGTTTGGCTTCCTGTGTTTTACATTGTAGTATGATTCTCTTGGAAGGATTCCACCCCTTTTCGGGTACGGTAGTTGGATGGAGTTTGTGCCATAACCAGCTTAAATAGGTTATGAGGAGGTTAGACACCAACGAATGTGCAGCATGCCTTCACTGCTAACTAATTATTTGTGGATATAAAAAAATGGCTATGGAGATGAACCAGAGTAAGATAAATAGGCCATCTCTGAAGTGACCCATATAATCCATAATGTTGCAATGGAGGTCCCAAGGAGGCCTTCTCTGTGTAGGTGTATGTACATACACACTTGTATAAAAGCAGTATACTGTGTGTAAGTACGTGTGTGTGTGTGTGTGTGTATGTGTGTGACTGTGTGGGTGTTTGAGACATGCATCAGTGTTCACTTAACAGTGCATGTGCATGTGTATGCCTTCTTTACCCTATATTACTGGTCAACTCTAAAACTGCTCCCCAACAAGCTATTGGTCCCAGTGCAGTAGCACCTCATGATGGAGCATACAACGCAATCTGACTGAGTTTGATGAATTGCACATAGCCATGAGTTCATTATGCTGCTGTAATTATAAGTTGCTATTTACTGCTTGGATTCTCAGGGGATGTTGTATGTTTGCATGCGCATATTGTCTTAATGCAAGTTTTGGTTTCCCAGCATGAGAACTAAAAATCACCTGAGTTTGAAGAAAATAAAACAAAAACAATGCGTAACCTCAGAAATTCCATAGTGGTGGGTCCACTTACCATGAACCTCTCTGTATACAGAATTTCACACACACACACACACACACACACACACACACACACACACACACACACACACACACTTTCTCTCTCCGTCTCTCTCTCTTTGTTTCTCCAACAAACACACATCCTCACTCACACACACACATATGCACACATCTAAACTCACAAAGGAAACTGGTGTCTGTGGCCTGTACGTGCGAAAGACAGCTAGCGAAGGTTTCTGTCAGCGACTAAAGGAGGGTTTCTCCAGTGAAATGTGCATCTGGTCGCTCTGCCGTTTCCTCCTAGCTCGAAAGCACGTTCGTCTCTCGGGTGAACGTACAGGATGTGGAGGTCTATGTTTTTCTCATATTGATCTGCCAGTAATCTCAAACGCATTGAAAGTACCTTGTGGGTTGCATGTGGTGATGATCAAACATGCCAGTTGGCTCTGTCTGATTCGAATGAATTGATCACAAGAGGCAAACATTACACGCTCGAGGCAACACTGTTCTTTTACCAGCATGTATAGCTTACGATGGTGTTATGGTTGCACAAAAGTACATGACATCAGAAATTTGTGATGACAATAAACAATTCAAGTGTACTAAGCATTTGCCACAAACCTAGCAGAAGTTCCCTCAATATTTCCAGCAGTGAAGTGCCTACATAGACTGCGCAGTAGGTCTGATTTTGCACTATACATACCAGTTTCATTAGTGTTAATGCTGTCTAGTATATTAACGCAGTCAATGCAATAGGCACAATTAGGTTGAGCAATATAGCAAGAGAAAGTTGGATATGAGTTGATATTGAGCCAAATCATAACACGCAGTTAAATATAAGTAAAGGTGATGGATTGGGCTTGTGATAAGGACAGCAGGCATTCTCATTGACCTTGTTGGCACAGGAGAGACTGCAATTGAGACTCTGGTCAGTAACCTGACACCATCGTGACGCACTATGAGGCCTCTTGAAGTAGTCGAGGTCGGAAAAAGAAACGAGCACCGCGTCGGGTTTGCGGCCACACTCTTTGCCTGCTGCCAAGGCCGAGGCTTACCCACTAATTCACCCAAATGAGTGCCCTTATTCATGGTATCTTTACACACATTTCCACACACACACACACACACACACACACACACACACACACACACACACACACAAACACAAGGCTTACTGCATACACATACACAGACACACGCTCATAAACACCCAAACCAACAGCTCCACAAACCCAGCAGTAATAGCTATAGACAGGAAAAGGGAGATTTTTCACCACTTCGCTGCTGGAAGGAGCACCTAAGCCCTTGAAATGGAGTGTATTTAGGAAGATCATTCCAGAAGTGAAAAAAATATATATAATGCTGGGTTTGCTCAACATCTGTATCTCACTTGCATGAGAGCACCATCAACCTAAGCAGTGATATACCTGCATACTGTACAGTCTACCATGGTCAAGCCTTTGCATACAAACAGACTGCTAACAGATGACACAAAATAAGCCTTGTCATGTCCAATTGCTTTGTTTGGGGGAGAGGTTTGTCAACAAAGGCTGTGGTAATTATGCACCTATTAGGATTAAACTAGATTAAGCTATCATACAGATGTGTTTGGACACTGCCTAATACTAGTCTAATTAAAGCCTATTATCTAACGTCTGCAGGCTAAAATCCTCCTCGGCAGCCCAGGCGAAGTTTATCTGAATGGTCCACCATGAGGATATAAACAAGCCTTTTTGGGGTTAGTGTTGACTAGTCTCATGATACTAATTGCAATGCTTATTTTGAGATAACTGTTCTTTGACCAACCCCCACATCAGAGCAGGAAATCACGTCTCCGGTGTGGCTATATTTCATCATCCCGTGCAGTTGTATTGCAACGATGTTCAAATGTTTACAGTAAATGCAACAATGACTAAGTGTTAAACTGCACCTCAGCATTGCTCGAGTTGTGCCGTCACTGTCTCTAAGAAAAGAAAAAAAAAATCAGAATGACCGTGAAGTCACTGGAACACTGACAATTACCTAACAGGAAATTGAGAAGAAAAACTTGTAACCTTTGAGTTATTTAACATGTTGTCGAAATACAGTCACTGATCTCTATCTTTTGCAGGTCAAGTGAGATAGCAGTAACTGATCATTATGAGGATGCCTGGTATCTCCTCCATCTGCTACAGAGGACGTTCTTTCTTAGCATTCGGGTAGATTACGTGCCTCAATTTTCCCAAGACAAACACCAAAACCACTGCAGACTGTGCCTTTATTGTCACTTAACTGACTTCTTTCGAACAACACAGAGCTTTGGCTGGCTAGACAGTACCTTGCAAAGGCTCTGTACAGTGATGCCTGGCTCACATGCTCTTAGTGTGTTCTTCTGTCAGACGCCTGGTCAGTGAGGCAGGGCTTTTGGTTAAAGGAGCACTGGAGCATGGGGAGATAGGTGCTCATTTGCATGTTGAGGTGGTGCAGTAAATCTGCTGGAGAAAGTGGTGCGGAGAATCAGGGGAAATTAAGAGGGATTAATGGGACCCGCTCGTCACGGTGACCGATAGTGCCTCTTCTAGGTTGGTAACAGGGTGGGGGTGGGGGTGAGAGGGTGTGTGTGTGTGTGTGTGGAGGGAGTAGTGGGTCACCTTGGGCTGTTCTTGATGAAGCGCTTGTGGAGGTTGGAGCTCACAAGGGTTGTGGTTGAAAGTGCATCTGGGACCAAAGATTTTTTATTTTTTTGGGGGGGGGGGGGGTGGCTGTGACCCCTTAGGAGGTCCTCAGAATCACATCAGTGATCAAAATATGTGATCCCAAAAGTTATAAAGCAATTACAAAAATGTATGCGATTCTAGGCTATGGATGAACCGTAGCACTCTGCTCATTATTTTGGCACAGTTTAACAACCAACAGTTTTGTATAATATACAAGCTAATCTGAATGTGAGCCCTCCACTGGGTCTCAATCACCCAAAGCACCTCAAGAGTGGCCCTCACTAACCCACTGGCTTCATTACATGGATCCACATACAGTGTTGCCACAAAAGTGAGAGGCTGGCAGAGTCTGTGGTTGGCTTTGCTTATGAAAATAATAATGACATAGAACAGAAGGGCTTTGCTGTTGTGTTTTATTTATTTATTTATTTATTTTAACTGATGATTGGATGACAGTTGATTACACTTTCTCTTGTCTTTGTTGTCCTCTGCAAAAACACAGGCGTGCCCTATATGTTTTAAGTGAACTGACCTACTTTGAATTGTGAGGAAATGTTACAGGCCGAGGCTTGTGTCCTAGTCCTTAAAGATCTGTGGTCTGCTGCATTGAACCACATCCTGTGACACCACATAAAGGTGTGACACTTAGCTCTTATTGTGTGTTACTGTGTCACTTGCTGTTTCTGTTTCTTCACCATAGCTGTAAGAAGGCCACAGGAACATGGGGACTTTCAGAAACTATCTGAGCATCTACGCTTAGCAACTATTCCTTCTTGGTTCTACTGTACTGCCTTCCTAGTAAATTCCGATAGCCTCACTGTAGTATTTTCTCAATGAATGGCTTTGCCAGTATTAAAAAAGATGAGTGACAGTCTCTGACGAATTATTTGCACACTTCAATAAATAGATTACAGGTATAGGGGGAAAAGTGTATAGGCCGACAGACTCTTTTTTTTCTACAAAGTTAGGTGGCTGATGGTGTGGTTGTCTATATGTCTCTGTGTGTAGCAATTACATGTTTGTGTGTGTGTGTGTGTGTGTGTGTGTGTGTGTGTGTGTGTGTGCGTGCGTGTGTGCGTGTGTACATATGTGTGCACATATCTGAAGTTTCCTTGTGTGGCCTATTTGTCCACGCGTGCGCAATTCTGTCTATTTGTGCTGCTTGTCAATTCTCCATCCTGTCTGTTCTCCATGCGAGGGAGCATCCGTCAAGGCTTAAGTAGTTTTCCAACAGTACATTGACCTTGAGTGCCTGGCATCGATTTCCTGTGGCGTCGCACAGAGAGGGGTCGTTACCGCGACGCCCCTCTGCGGGGTGTGATCGGGAACAGATTCCCGAAATCCCGATACACCCCTGCCTGCTGGGCGTGATGGATCGCCCGAGCCTGTGCCCCATCAATCCCCACCTGCCTCAGCGGAGGTGACACCTGTGCCGAATTTATCATCATACACGCTACCGACGCGTCAAACAAGCACGGCAAGAGGGACAGGAGGCTGTGTGAATGCTGGAAAAATGGATCTGTAAATTAAGACAACTACCTTTACTGAACAGGCCAAACTTATTTAAGATGTGTTAAAAACATTTAAGGTATATGATTAAAAAACAATTATATAACCTTAATTGATGACATTCAATATATCACACAAATGTAATGACAGTCAAAATATCACATAAATATGATTACAAGAAATATCTTGGTTAGTGTATAAAATGAACACTGGAATAATGTCGTAATGAAATGTGAAAATAATTATCAGTATCCGTCATTACAAATGGTTTAATATAATTCAATAAGTGTGTGAGAGTTTGTGGTAAGAAAAAGTAGCCCAATTCATCCAGAATAATAATTACACATAATCACCCATTTGCCATCAATCCGCTAGAGAACTGATGGCTTGGGCTTGGTGAACTCATCACAATGTACTTTATGTGATGGAATAGAAGGTCATATGACCTTGACCACACACTAATTTAATTAATTACCCACAGTTCCCTGGAAAAAGATTTTATAGTCCGCTTAAAAAAAAGGTCTGTTATTCTTATTGCCTTGTGAAGCGATGCATAAGACTGTCTTTCACAAAGGTCTACTTTCTGTCACTGTTTCCTGACAAGCCAAGAGCAGAATTAACAGCCTGTGAAAGAAGAGGAACCTAGCCCATCCCTTTCTTTCTCTCCCTCTCTCTTTTTCCCTTCTTTTCACATCTCTCTCTCTCAATCTTCTTTCTCTTTATTTCTCTCTTGCTCTGGTTCAGCCCAGGTATTGTATCCTTGGCGACAGTGTGTGTGTGCTTAGGAGATCCATCCAGACTGGTACGCCCGGCCCAAAACCGCAGGCCCATGTGGAGCGGAGTGGCTTAGGAGAAGTTCAGCCCACCAGATCCCTCTCCAGTAGGCAGCACAATGCCCGCTTTCAGGCTCTTGCACTGTCCGCTCCAGACTGGCTCTCCATGAACCAGCGACAGCCTGGCTTAAGCCTGCCACCCCCCACCACACCCCCAACCCCCGTTGCCACCCTCCCTCATCATATGAACCCTGACCACTAAAGAGCTTAACACCAGGGTAGAGTGAAAAGACAGAAAAGTAAAGTCCTCATAACACACACACACACACACACACACACATACACACCAACACATACCAGGAGATTTAGGAATCCACTGTACCTCCTCACTCCTGTGTTCAGCTGCTGATGAAAGACATCAAAGGGGGAGAAGTACAAATCACTGGGGTTTGTTTAGGGGTCTTGGTGTCATTAAAGAGTTTCAGTTTGTAGTCGGGACATAAAACAAGCACATGTTATGACTGAAGGCATGTTCCCTCTATAACTCCGAAGTCTTTCAACGTCACTACATATTACAAAGACAAGACCATTTTTCAGATGAACAACCAACCTCAAGAGTGACTGAAGTTTCGTTTAACAAGTCATGTCATCAAGATGCATGATTTTATGCAACACGACACCACATTGGTTAGTTGTCCCTAGTCATATCATTGTCCGTTTGATGTTTGGAGGGGTTTGAGGTTGGTCTGGCCGATTAGCTTGGATTAAAGCGAGAGCTGTGGATTGTATCCTTATACGACAGTGTTTGGTTGACAGCTCATGCTTTCTGTGTCCCGGGTGGTAGCCCAGCTGGGTTTGCCAAAGAGATTTTGTTCCTCATCTTGCCTACTTTCACAGTCACCCTCCGTTTATAAGATGCAGACCACACACACAGGTCACACATGTCCACACTCGCCAGCTTTCCTACTCCTAGGCTTTTTATGATTAATCCCACTCCATCAGTAACTCATGCAGAGTGGCCGTGGCTTTGACAACTTTCCTTTTCCAGACAAACCTTCAGAAGGAGCACAAAAAACATTGAAAGTGCCCTGACTGAAATGTGATAATTTCCTGAAGTAAAGTCTTTTCATTGAATAAGAGAAGGAACATCACATGCATGGTACTTTTACTCACCTGCCTTATCCAAATCTGTCAGCCTTGGACAGGATGGGTAAAGCAACATTCCCTTAAGAAGAAATTGAACGATTTACTGTAAAACCATACTGCAAAGATTTATATTGGATTGTATCTAAATTGTATAATAAATTGGATATATTGTATACCTTCATAGTAAATTTTCATAGTGTATTTTGCAGCTCACCCCCAATTACATTGCTCTGTATTATCTGGTTCACATGCATAAATTGTGTCAAACAAACAAAGCATCTCCTCCAAGACCTTAAGTTAAACTGACAAAAAGGAGCCTCAAAAGTATCCAAGTTAAAAGTTGCATAAGAACGGGGGATATAGGGAATTCATTTCGCCTTCAGTATCTCCCTTCTCGCTGCATCTCCATTCACCTCGCTGTCCTAGTTCACCTTCCCTCCACTTTATTCTAGAAAGAGGTGCTTTGAAAGTCTCCTCTTTGATCCACCCCCACCGGCCGCCTGATTTGCCTCCCCTGCAATGTTTGATTGAGTGGAACATTAGACAGGAGTAATCTATCCACAGATGTTTGCCGGACCCGATCATGATCCTGATTAGCATGCTTTGATAGGGGGCCGCTTTGAATGATTCTTTAAAGTATCGATTGGTTGAATATGGCAATCAAGGGGGCAGGAGAGGAAAAGAAGTGCTAGCTGTGGAGGAGGTGAGGGATGACCAACTATAGAAGACCGAAGATGGTTTTGAACAAGCTCTGACTGAAGAGCAGCCACACTATGTGGAGTCTATGTCTGAGGTCTAAGAGGAAAGACAAATGTAGCTTGCAAAAGGCTCAGAGGCAATGAAAAGGGGTGACAAGCTCCAAACAGAGGACAGCTTTCTGCTCTATGTGATTAAGGTGAGTTGAGTCACGTGAGACACTCTGCCCTCTACAAGCAAAGCCTGTAGGGCCACTGCAGAACTATCACATAGCAGAGAGACTGATATCTAAGAGACAGTTCTCAAATTATTGTATATAATATATGTGTAAATTATGTATGCAACTATCACCCTATCCTAAAGGTCACAGGAAACCCTCACTTTGCCCTTTGTGGCTAGCAAATTATGCCCACAAATGTGAGAATCTTTCCAAAAATCATTAAATGCGCCTGTGGTGGGAGATCTGGGTCTCTCAAGGAAAGTCCAGGTCTTGTTCTTGGTGGTGTGAGGTGAACTTTGTTGTTATTGGTATTATTTTTATGCAGATGAATAGATGAACCTTTCCATTTACTGTCACACTTCCACCAGCTCCTCTCCCCAATAGCAGGGTGGGAACATGGCCACTAAGGCAGAAATGGCACAGAGGTCAGGTTGTAAACTTAGCACACACAGTTTATGTATTATGAGACAACTTCAACACATGACATGGGTTGAGTAATTCTTATCTTAACAAACCACTTATAGTAGAGAACTGATGAATTCTCAGTTGTCTATAACTTTTGGTTAACTTTAGTTAATGCAGAATGATATAATAAGCTCATTTACGTGGTCATCAGCGTACAACACTAGACCATGATGTAAGGCCCTGCATGAATGAGCCTCTCCCCAGCCAACCACCCCCTCTCCTTCCCCCTCCCTCTCTCTCAGCATCGACAGCACCAGTAATTTGAACTCCAGATCCCATGGGCCTGCTCCTTTACTTCCTGCTCTAGGAATAAGCAGTGTATTGATTAGATATCAGGCCCTAATTGGGCTCCAATCTCTTTCGTCCCACGATGTATGATGGGGATGACAGGAAATGGATACTCCACTGTCGCTTGTAAATAGTCTGGTTGAACAAAATGTGTTCCTTCCACTCCACTGTCAAATCTCTCTCCTGCTCCCTTCGTGTGCCTGTCTCTCCCCACCCCCTTCTCTTTTTTTGACTGTGACTAGTCCTTTACACCTCTCTTTTCTTGCAGTGTGTCTATTAGGAGGAGTACGGTAAGTAAGTACAGTAAGTAACCATGATGTTAAGTTTGAGTGTAACTCGCTTACACTGAAAGAATGTGCATTCAATAATGACGCATAAATGTGAAATATAAATTTTTTTGTCACATTTCTTTTCCTTAAAGGTGGCACCCTCATCGTTTTCCCTATACAAAACTGAGCCTAGGATCTGACCTACTTCCACAGGCGTACCAGGAGACCAGCAAAGGCCTCAGAGGGAGCTTTAAGCCCCACACGGTCTCTCTCCCTGGAATACCGCCCTGGAATACCGCGAGGCGCTCTGCTCCCAACGCCCACAGCTGGAATGGGAATCCAGAGCCTTAATGGGCACTTAGAGACTGGCGAAAAAAAAAATATTCCCTCGGAGACACGTGCGGTTTGTGAACCATCTCACTGGTGCTCCCATTCTGCTCGACCCCGAGCTAGCAGCAGGCACATCTTGCTCTCTTTCCATGGCTCTTTGTTTTAGGGCTGTTAGGCAGGCAGGCAGGCAGGCAGGCACCATTGGCATAAGGGCCCTTCAAGGCTGATGTTCATTCAGGGCCAAGTTGTGGAGCGATGTCAGTGTCAATGTTCCATGTCTCCAGGCGGCATATGAGAATGCTGTTAGCTGATGGTGTCACCTCTTCCCAACTGGGACAGTGGCACTATTTCTTAAATGATTTTCAAACCATGGCACCCACAGTGTGCTTTCCCCTTATTTCACCAGCACCTCATTGCCCTTGAAACTGGGCCTCTGTTTAGATTGTGAATGTTTTGAATTAGTGGTTAGTTTTCCCCCATAATTTCTTTTCACACTGTCAACGCTGGTCAGACCACGGAAAATTGATGAAATGATCATTTCTTTTCATTGGTGGTAAAATAGAAAATTAGAAACTAAAATACTGTGTGGTGAGGGTACTAAAATATTTACTTGTATAACAGATACTGTAAATTGATATTTATAATGGAATTAAGGAGTATAATTTAACAAAAAAAAGAATGTTAATCTATGTGTAATGCCTTTTCAGGTACGCCTCTGCTTGCTACTGTCAACATCAGATATCTTTATCTTTCTACATTTGCAGATCAGTCCCACTGTATGGATGCATAGTGTCTCAATGATAATACAAACAAAACAATTAACTGATAGCACTTATATACTGTGTCCAGTATAGTATAGTATGTATAGCATCCACTGTAAAATATTGCTCATGAGATTGAGTTAACAATATAAACAATCAGTCTGACTTGATGGAAAATAGTGTATTGGCTTTGAATGTCACTGGGAAAAGGTCTGAATGATAAGTGCATATAAGGGTGTGTGAATGTGTGTATGTGTGTAGTGTAGGTGTGTGCATGCGTGTGTGTGAGTATGTGTGTGTGTGTGTGTGTGTGTGTGTTGAAGGGAAGGGAAGGGAGGGAATCTGCATGAGGAGGCAGAAGTGTCTAAATGCTGACCATCTCAGCACTCCTCATCTGGCCCTGAAGAGAAACTAATTGACTGCATTGTCTTAGGCCAGAGTCCCATTAGACTAGTCTCAGATGGATAGTGTTGACTCTTCTCCCATTAGACCATCTGGTGTTAATGAGAAAGTATTTAATGCCTGTCCACCGGATGTTTGGTGAGGAGGGGCTCAGAGAAGGCAGAGAGTGAACAATGGCGCCCTGAAGTGAGGACTAAGCTGTGAGGTTGATTACGCAGGAATCTGATGAGTGAGGAATGGGATTCTGCAATGCTGTTGCCAACCCTATGACCCCATCCATAGGTGGTACTTCACTAAGTTTGCCTGTAAGGACTCACTCTTGGCCCAAACATGCTATAGTAAGCACCTCATGACTGCATTACCACCTTTAATTTACATTAACCTTTGCTATTTGAATGCCATTGTTGTTGACATACAGTATCTGCTATAAATGCAGTGATTAAATTGGCTAAGTAGTGGCATTTTCTTTCCTTTTTTTTAAGCAACCAAATTCTAACTGTAGGAGGTGTATTTTTTATGCTGAGAATGTCACAGTATAATGGATAACAATACAACAAAAACGGCAGGCTTGCTCTCAGAATGCCTCAAACGTTCAGGGACTTCATTTCCCAACATTACAGTCAATTTGTGTGCTATGGCCATTCTGAAGAGCTATTTCCCCACAAGACTTGCTGAAATCCTTATAAATTGGGGGAATATAGTTGGTCAGGGACCAGAACCTAAGGAGACCCAGAGGACCACCTCTGTTCTCTTTTGGGTGTCCGTGGAGACCAACACAGATATTCATTTAATAACCCTTAAATTCATCTTCCCTCTGGTTGATCTGATGCCTCCGCAGCAGAAGATTAGGCAAAGGCACCGATGGTAAAACCTGCTCTATTTTGTCACAGGGGGTAGGGGGAGTATTGAGGGAAGTCATCCATCATCAGGCTTTGAGAGGGGCCTTACATCTATTGAGCCAAATGGCTAAATGAAGATCTGGAACAGCCAGTGCATCGCCTGTGGATGAAAAGGAGTTTAGGATAGATGTTTTACGCATTACATATCTGCTGTGCTCCTGGACATGATAAAGATGTAGGAAATTGGAAAATAATGTTTGTGCAGAGAAGGAAAATAATGTTTGTGCAGAGAAGGAAAAAAAACACCCTACACCGGGTGCATAAAAACATGATTGGGAGAATATTTGCTTCTAAATTTACATGACAACTCAGGTTTAAGAAGTTTACAAGTACACATGACTTGTTTTTGTTGTTGTTAATCAGTTCACTGGACTGCATGGCTAATAGATGGCAAATCTTATTGAATGTCATTTGATTACTTCATATCTGATATCTCTGTATATTATATTATATTATATAATATTATGTTATCTTATGTTATATTATATTATGTTATGTTATGTTATGTTATGTTATGTTATGTTATGTTATGTTATGTTATATTGTATTTTCATCATATCCAGGATGATGGGACTGAAAACGTTATTGTTCATGTTTTCAACATTTTACTTATTTACAGCTACAGATAAATGGGAAATGACCATTAACCATTCATGACTAAAGAATGTCAGTGAACGTGGAGTGTGTGTATACCCGTGGCCTGAACAGAGGGGCATCTTAGGGGAGGTCTGGGGAGGTCTAATGTGGGCCGTGTGAGTCCAGAGGAAGACAGAGGTCGCCCAGACTCTTCCCATGACCAGCAGTCATTACGATTTTATTAGTATTCAACCAACTGACCTGCCATTTGATCTTGATTATGCCCATACACAAAGCCTAGCAGAGAATGTTGACTTGTCTTCCCCCGCAACACCCATGCACTTAAAGGTCTGCCAAAGGAGTGCATTCAGAGGCATGAGCCTTTAGCCTGTGAGAAAATCGCTTGAGTCACAAGCTGGTATTCTTTTCCCTTGGCGGGCCGGTCTGGTGGCCCGTGGAGGCAAACTCATGGTGGACATCACTGCGGCCCTTTGTCCTGCAGCTCCGGCATTCCCTGAATGCCCACATGCCTCGAATGCCTACCTCTTCCTTGTTTTCTCAATTATGCATCTGTTTACTTTCAAAAGGGCTTTTTTTCTCCACAACATGTCCATTTTGTTCCTTCTGGCCCAAAGTTTATGTGGGAGGTAGAGAGTGCAGCTCGTACCTGATATTATTTTCCATTTTCCACCAAATGTCTGATCTTTTCCACCAAATACCAAGCTGACAAGATGGAATAATTCACACAAGTGTATTTACTGGTACAATAATATAATAATATATAATATCAGAATTAACATCAGGTAATATCAGCATTACTAAGCAGAACACAGAATCATTATATTTACTTTCCTTATCCTGTGGTGTAGTATAGAGAGAGTAGCAAGATATAAGACAGTAGCTGCACTGTAATGCAATACATATATATCATTATAGCCATTTAAATGCTAATCTCTCTCTCTCTCTCTCTCTCTCTCTCTCTCTCTATATATATATATATATATATATATATATACATAGGCTGAGTGTGTGTTTGTACACTGGAGTCCAGTGCCTGACCCGTGGCTCCCACCACCCTGCCACCTTTCCCTCCACAGAGAGCAGTCAGCCCTACTGACAGGCCAGTAGATCCTTATCACCGGACAGCAACAATTAGCTGTAAACCAACAGGGGCAGAGATAGTGTGCTCTTATGAAAACCACTTGTGCTTACCTTCCTTTTACACACAGAGCAAGCGGGCAGGCTGGCCGGCAGTCCCCTGGCAGAACAGGATACACACGATTTCTTGTTTTCCGTCTTGTAATCCCCTCAATCTGTGGCTCTGATTGGACAAGCCTCTGAGGGTAGAGTGAGCACCAAAGCAAAATGTATAGATCTTTAAGCAGCAGCGTGTGCCCGTAGAGATCTTCACTTAACTGAAAGCTACAAATGATTTATGCTTTAAAAGAATTATGTTTCTGCTGCTATTTTATTCCTGAATGTATTTGTACTTTCAGCCTTTTAAAGCCTTGACTCCCACCCCCATAGTACAAGAGGCATTTGGTACATGATATGTAGAGTGGTATCAGTACCGTTTACTATGTTTGCACAGCACTTGAAGCCCCGCTGTTTAATCTTTTCCAGAATAACAACTGATACCAAGTCTCCAGCTCTTGGCACACGCCTGATATGCTGGGCCTCCCATAACTGGCCTGGGTCAGGCTCAATATCCTTATATAAACCCAAATTCATGTAATAAGATCTGGGCTCAGAGATGTTAGGCTGCCACAACAAATTGGCATTATGCTCAGAGTGATAGAGTAGGAGCAAAAGAGAGGAGGGTGAGGCAGGGGAAGGGGTAGGGTAGGGGTGGGGTGTGGGGGATTTAGTGAAGATGGGAGAGCAGGGGGAGGTAATCGGAGAGTTGTGGGGGGCCTGAGGTGGGGAGCTGTCTCTTCATGTTCAGCTTGGACCCGGACCAAATCGTAGCCCTTTAAACACAAACATTATGTCTGCCTCAATTACCCATCACTAAGCATCTCTTGTTTGGAGACGTGCATGCAGCGTCTGTGGGTTTTGGAGGTCTCAACATTTTTTTGCTCCCTCTCTCTCTCTCTCTCTTTCTCGCTCTCTCTCTTGCCCTTCCTGCTCCCTCTCCCCTCTCTCTCTCTCTCTTTCCTCTCCCATTTCTTATTACCACTTGATGATGCATTCAGACACTGCCATTTCTGGTGTTTGCTATTGATGGAAGCACAGATCTTCAATTTTACACAGTTGCATTATTTATAAACAAAAACGTATTTTGTAAACTATTTTGAGAACTTGCAGTCTTGCTTTAGAGATCCATTTGATCCAAGAGTTTTGTTTGTACAAGTTCTAGGTGTTCCATTGATTAGAAATGAAAAAAAAAAAGATTTCTGTAATACAGGTTTGAGTCCGCAGATGCTGTGCAAGTGGAAGTAGTTTCTCTCTCTTACACAGAACTGTAAGTCTTGAAAAGGAAACCAATGGTCAAATCTGTCAGCATATGCTGGACTAATAGCTTGGCTTTCCTAAAACAACCTCTACTACACCTCATGGAAATGTGCAAATCCGTTTGCTTCAGCGTGCGCGCCTGTGTAGAGCTCTCTCTCTTTCCTTGCTCTGCCTATGGCAACAGGTGTGAGATGAATTTCTCCCAAAGCGTGTATTTAGCCTTGGTTCTAGATTTATTGTACTCACATTATTCACTTTTTTTTTCCTTTTCTTCCCCAATGTCCAAACATTTTCATTTCACATTTCCAAACATGTCCCCCTTGCTCTTTTCAAAATCTGTGGGAATTAAATGGGTTTTGACCCTCGTCCCTGGGAATTAATGACAATCAGAAAACTTCCTGTCGAAGCAAGAACCCACTCAATGGTAACCTTGCCCCCAGGTGCCAGAGACTAATTGACTGAACAAACTAAAAAAATAGCTTCACCTGTGACATGATAGCCCAGGCTAAACATAAAAGTCTGAAAATGGTGAACTAGCGCAAAAAAATTGTTAGTCAACAAGGCTTCAGTTTTTAAGCTTATAGTTTCTGCACCACATTGATGCCAAAGCTCTCTTGCATTACATGCATCTACAAAGTATCTTAGGCATGACGCAGTAAATTAGAGCCCTCTTGATACATGAAATTTTGCACTGAATAGGCCAGGCCTGCCTGTATCTATACACTCTACAAGGTCTGCAGTGCCACAAAATAAACTGAGTTAAGATCTCATAACTGCATTTACTTGAGGTTTTCTCAACACCACCAAACCATCACAAAGTTCCCTCCAAATTGGACACTGCTGCGAGGAAACGTGCTCTTTAGCCATCAAATCACAGACATCCGGCCACTGGAAGACAACAACAAAACACTTAATCAGTTAATTGCACTGAGTGATACGTCTGCCGCATTATCATCTTGGATAAAGAGTTTACATGAGTGTCATTACATCAATATGACAGTGTTCTGGCTGTAGATGAGTCAACATGAGGCTATTTGTTTTAAGCAGTGTGCTTTCCTGAATAGCTATATGATATTTACTTAGCTTTGGGACCTCGAGGTCCTCTACAGTGCAATAGGTAATATTATAACGAGGTTGTACCATGTTTATTGAGTCAGCAATCGTTGCAATTGATTACAAAAGTAAACAAGACAAAAACAATCAATACTATGTCAAAACTGAAATGAAATGTTATATAAGCATTGCCATGTTGATGATATATGTCTTGTGCATTGGTCCGTGCTCTCCTTAGCGCATATGATGTGTCTTGTAAAGAAAGAGGTCTCTCAGTCATTCTATCAGTATCTACGCACACTATATCAAATAATATTAACAGTCGGGTTGAAAAGTTTATAGCGTAGCAATCATTGACATGTTTTATAGGAAATCACTAGTTTTGCTAGTGACCTGAATGAGAGAAGACTCATTCTTGCAAAAACATGTGGAGTACATTTGAAAGTCTTTAAAAATCTTCAAACCATAAAGAGCTGCAGAGCTGATGTAACAGGTATTACATATGGTATATCTTTGTGAGCCTACACATCCTGCTTGGATATCCCAATCCTACCCTGCACATCAGCTGAAGCAAAAAATGTTTTGTTTCCACCAAGTCCAGCAAAGCAGAGTGTGTCTAGTCATGCTTGACAGCAGACTTGTTCCAGTTCCATGAGAAATCGCCACTGTCCCTCAAGGGCTGTCCAGATATGGCCATGCCCAACCTGAGGCCACTTGTGTGCCAGGCTGCCAGCCCACCATTTCAGCCAAGCTGTAAGCATTTTGGCATCGCCAGCATGATCTGGGGAGCCAGATTAAAGTGTTTTACCGTCTCCAACTGCCCCTACTGTTGTTTGGTTTTATGTTCCCCTCCATAAACGAGCCTCCCCCATGGCGTCCCAGATGCGATCAGTCTAAACACGTAGAGGGTATGGGGAGTTGGATGCAGATAATAGACTGTGTCTCACCCAGGCATGACCCAGCAGACTGAGAGGCCATTAAAAAGGGGCATGTTTCCAGAACAAGAAAAAATTATGTGTGGGCCATGATACCAAAACCATACACAAATGTGTACATACTGTGCACACAGTACACAAAACATGCACGCACACACACACATACAACATAAAAGTCCTGTGCTAAGTAATCTTAAATCTCGTGATTTCTGCATCACTTCTATTTAGGCTACTGCATCATGTCATGTTACAAAGAATAAGCTTATTTATATTTGTTTCACAGTCATTTTTTTAACTAGTCAAAAGTCAAAGTGATTTTTCTCAGCCTACTTCTTTGTCTTTCTGGGTGACACAAATTCAGTGGTTTTAACAACAGATCATCTCACACACACCCACACTGACACCCACACCCACACGCACATGCACACACACACACACACAATAAAAACTCCTGACAGGGGGCCAATTCTGACACAGAAGTGAGGGAACTTCCACAAGAGGCTTTTTGTGAGGTGACAAGCAGTTTCACAAGCTTACACAAAGCACTTCAGTGCTTTATCTTTGCAGAAAAACTCATAGCATGCCTAACCTCACCGTAGTGTTTCCTTATCTCTCGAGGAATGACTAGTTCTCTGATTCAGCATTTTCCTATTAACTTAAATGTATTCTGTAAACATCTGTACTTTCATTTGACACCATAAACAGAACTCCACAGAAAGTTGCAAAACTTTAGCCAGCATGTCAAATGCCGATACAAAAGTATGATTAATTTCTGATCCTGTCTTTGAGTCATTTCAGATGACTTCATATATATTGGATATTTGCAAGACGCAGCAGATGAGCCTAGCATCATACAATCATAATCAGATGTTTAAGAGTGCAGAATTTTCTCCTTTGTCAGGGTTTCGGTATCTGATAACCAGGTAACTGTGAAACTGCTTCCATCGCACAACTGACATTGTATGAAGCCTGCCTGTGCTGCCAGAGTCTTGAAGCTCACCTGCGAGTCCCAACCTGTGATAAAAAACAGCCCATATGCATCACCTCATCTGCTTTCCACTCACTTTGGATAAGAAAGGACTCGCTGAAACGATCAAAAAAGCCACAGGTTGGATCTTTAACATGCCCGTACACTTTAAGGCCAAACCAGGAGGCGACCTCTCTCACTCTTCCCTCTCCCTCTTTCTTTCTCTCTCTCTCTCTCTTTATTTTGCTCTCTCTCACTCTTTTTCTCTCTCTGCCCGGCAGCCATTTTCCCCTGCCTGCTGCAGCTCCAGTGGCTCTCTTGTTAACTGAGGCTGCTCCATCCTGTTGGCTGGAAAGGCGCTCACTCCACGGGAAGGAGACGTGTTAATTAATCATTTGTGACTGAGAGCGTGCCAGCACAGTCTTGTTGCAGCCAAATGGGCCAGCATGAAGCCAAAAAAAGCACATGCGTAGCACAGCATACCCACACACACACACACTCACATAAAAGACACATCAGGGCCCGCACTGTAAATATATACTGTGAGCTGCTGCTATGACAAAGACAAACATATATCAGAATAAAGACGCATGTTCAGTGTTATGTACTGCCAACATCAAACAGCCAAGAGACTCTGGGGCCTCGCAGGGTGAGGACAGAGTTAAGACATGGTTCTGGGCTCACTGCTCAAAGTTCTCTAGCTACATTGCTTGCAAACTTTGAACTCTATTCTGACCGACTAATTTCATTTACAAACTAGTTGCGTGGCATAATGTGTGCAATTATATGGATTTCTCCATGCACTGGTTCAGGAAATGACGATTCAAATACATCTGCAAGTCCCATTCAGGCATTTCAAAACATATTGTTTTTGTTTACGCTTTAAAGACAAATCTTGCATATTCATAAATGGCGTAATACAATTTTATGATTTTCTGCATGGGAGAATGTGCAAAACAGATGTTCTTGAAAAAGCATTTGTATGAAAAGTTATAGATTGTTAACACATTGCTATGCTAGTGTCCACAAGTAGGACTTACAAAATAGGTTCTCAATGAGGAAATTAGATTACTGTCACTCAATTATCCCTTCTCCACCACCTTGAACCAAGTGCTGGTTCTAGGCTAGTGCTTTTGCCAGTTCGACGTTGGTGCTACCTGCCGATTATTCAAGGATTGGCTCGTTTTTCCACAGGTTGAAAGCTAGAGTAGGACTAAGTCACTGCATGCCTCTGTTGTCCTAGCAAACATTACAATGGACTACTGCTACTCTGTCGTAGCTGTAAAAAGTAATATTGGTGGTGGGCTGATCTCCATAGCTGGCAGAAATACATTTAGTTTGGCCTTTTCCCCAGTTATTTTTACAAAGTCAGGGTGAAGTTGTACCTGTACAATCTAAAAATCTCCTTGTTGTAACCTAAGAATATGCATCCTGTGGAACGTGTAGGTGGTGTCATCTACACCAGAGACACATATAGGAAAGGACTTAAAAAGTCTTCCCATAGAAATGTATTATGGCCATTTGGAACGCACAGATGGGGGAGCTGAGAAACTGAAAATCCTGCCCTGCAGTAAAAGTAACCGATTGCATTGTTGGATGGATCTCTGTCACCATGTTGGATGGATCTCTGTCACCATGCCGCAGGTGTACTGAGCAAATTGCCATTTTAAACAATGTCTTTTTTTAGCTTTATTTGAGTGATCCACGGGTTGATTTTGACATCATTCAATTCAGACTTTAACAAGGATTTGCACAATACACCTTTTAAGTCAGTACAATCTGCTGATCTGAAGTTTTGGATATCTCCCCATTCATTTTGATTGGGCCTGGTCTTGTTAACCAGGCTGACGAGTGAAAGGACTTGCCTTGGAAGGACTTTGTCTACACTCAAGATGTTAGCAAGCTAAGCTAACCACCAGCATCTGATGTCACTTTTGGTTCTTGTCTCTGGACCAGCATTAAGTTGGTGTTAACTTGGAACCTGTTTTCAGGAACCAGAGCCAGATTTACAGTAACGCTGTGCAATGTGCCTATCATTTATGATGAATGAAACTGCTTGATTAAATTCCCAATGATTTATGAAATGACAGAAGACAAACTCAGTAATGACCAGGTTTGTGGTATCACTGACTCATATTCTTTTCTTATCAAGAAAATTTCCTGGACATTTGCACACTGTTAAACAGAGACAGTAACTAACAATTAGTCAATTTGGAGAATTGTTTCTAAGCAACAGCTACAGCTCTGGACAAGTGGCAGAGGCAGTAGCTCGCCACCTGCTTAAGAGTTGCCCTCTAAAGGATCAAAGGAATTTGATAACATAGTCACAAAAGTTATTAAACCTGTTAAAATCTCATTCAAACATCCTGGCCTGTCTGGTACAAAATTATCCCAGTTTAATGCTCTCTGATGAGAGTTGATGTTAATAGTACACTATGATATTAGTAGTGTACCACGTTTGGCTATAGCCATGGAAAATAGAGATATCAATAAAGGTCAGTATTTTTTAATCAACACTGTAAAAAATAACACCCCTATAAACAAAGAAAAATAAGTAACCTGGTTGCCTTCAATTTCTAAGTTAACTCAACAGAAAGAAACATCAAATAAAGACTTTATTAGATGTAACTTATTAACTAATGTTTCAGTCTGTTGACTTAACTGAGAAATTTAAGGTAGCCAGGTTACTTATTTTTCTTGGTTTACAGGGACATTATTTTTTACAGTGAAGGACAACATCTTTCTCCCCGCAAATTTAGATGACACTTTAGATGAGTGTTGGTAAAAGAAGGTAAAGATGGTAGAAGTCCTTTATCTCCAAGACTATCAATAACATAGATGCAAAATAGTAGTATGGTGGCTCTCAGCCATGTTGATTTTGTTGCAGTAGTTCTTAGAGGAAAAAAGGTTGGAGACCCCTGGCTTACATGCATGCTTATGAGTAAACAGATAAATGGTTTTCAAAAACTCCTTACTGCTGAATTTACAGTAGTTATGAACTCCTTGCATGTCATTCTACTGGGAACTTCATCATGAAATCCCCACTGAGGTGTTGTTAAGCCTCATCACTAGCCCCAGTGTACTTAGTCCTTTACATGTGTACACAGTCCTTGTTCTCCAGACGAGGAGAGAAATATTAACACTCCTTTTCATCCGTATCTTCTGGGAGTGATGCAAAACAATACTGGACTACAACCAGAGCCTGGTTTAAAAGCACTGCATATTACACATATGCAATTATGTGCACTCTGACCAGACTGTAATGAGAAAATGGCAGCTTGCTGTAGAGGAGCGTGTGCTATCCAGATGTCATAAATAATACACTTTGTCCTGTTTTGTGTTTTGGATGGAGGCCATGAATATATGACTTAAATTGAATGGTTCAAGCCAGTAAAAAGTTTACTGCTCTTCATCTGGTGAAGAGATTGATGCCCCCCCCCATTCCACCCCACCCCACCCTACCCTACACACCCACCACCAACAACACCACCATCGACCAACTTTTTTTTTTATTTCAGGAGTGAACGACGTGTTGCATCATGTGTAACAGGGCCTTTTTGTTTATTTAAGAAATTGAGGTCTCCAGGCGAGTGGTTGACCACACTAGACGCCTGTTGATAGGCCAGAGCCCTGTGGTGCTGGTTTAAATGAACATTTAGAAACAGCAACACTTTGAAAAACGGCGAAAAAAGGATAGAGAAGCTCAGCTGCGGCACACAAACGTACAGGTTTATGTAATTTGAGGTTACCACAAACAATCATGCTTTAAATCAGATTTTTATTCTTACCACCTGACTTTCATTTAATTGCAAGTTTTGCACTGATCACCAAGAATAAGTCAAACAAAAGTAATTGTCTTAGTTTGCCTTTGGCAAGCTAGCCATTGTTTTGCAAGGTGAGATTATAGACCTGGTATACGTCAATAGACTGGTAAGGGATAAGCATCGGAGACAACCCTCTGATCAGAACCATTGTTCTACAGTATGTCTGGGTTTGTCTGCTTAGATCCCAGAGAGGGAGACAAACAAAACTCCCAGCTAAATAATGGACTTACTGTCTTACTGTTCAAAGTGGTATTGATTGCAGGGGAAAAGGTTTGTGGCTGCAGATGTGGTGGTGTGTGCGTTGTGTGTGTTGTGTGTGTGTGTGTGTGTGTGTGTGTGTGTGTGTGTATGAAGTGGAGGGGGCGAGACAACTCATTTCATGCTGGTACAGTCCGCTCATGTCCTACAGGTGTAGCTTTGACTTTGATGGGCTCACCTGGGCATTTGACAAATAGAGTCTTTGTGTGCATCTTACCCCTCACTTAACTCCTGCAGCGTGTGTGACTCAGCTGGGCCTGCACACAGTAAATCTGTCTTTGTGGCCTCTCCACTCCCACCACAAACTCCCACCTGAACACAGGTCCCAGTTGAGCCCACTTGAGTCTGCTCAGCTGCATCCCCTAGGCTGTGTGAACAAGATGAATTCTCTGCTGTCTCGGGAACTGAGGGTACAAGAATCCACTCAAACGTATTGTTAACATAAAGACAACATTATCGTTTGCCGTGGTAATGGCTGTAATTCTACATGATGTTCTGACTTACCATACATACACATGAGACACAATAATATATTTGCAAGACTAGTGAGGAAATGGACAAAGTTAGAGGAACACCTATTTGTGATTTATGACGATACTGTTTACACTCACACATGATTAAATGTAAATCTTTATCTTTATTAGGGACTTTTTTCAGGAAACTAGATATTTCCATTTACTTAACAATGAGTCAGTGAAAGGTTTTACATAAGGACTGACTAGTTGATTGGCCTGTTTTTCAAACAAACAAGTTGGCCTTCAGTGATCCGGAAGATTCTCTCCTTTTCAAGGACATTCAGCCATGCAATTAAAGCAACACACACCTGGAATGTTAACAGGAGACAGTTGTGGAATATTGATACTTCATCAATTGACATTGATTTCTGTTTCTGCACTTTCTTGACAGACACCAAACAGTCCCCTGCTCCTTCATTCAGAATGACAAACAAACAGACATGAATATGTCCAGGTTAAAGGCATGTCTCAGTTAAAAGCAGACAAATCGCCCTCTCAGTTCTGTTGCTTCCTTACAAACATTAATGGATGGGCATGAATGGACATGAATAGTGCACTGGAGATCACAGTCATGGCGTACTACACTCATGTCAAATCACATTGATCTGGCCAATTAGGCCCCTGGGAATGATTCCACTGCTATATGCTTGTTTTACATCATCCTTGAAGTCAGACCTTAGTGGATCCTCTGTCCTTGTCTCAGATAACAGACGGATAATGGTACCTAATGAAAGCCACTCAGAAAAAAAAAGAAAGAAAAAAAAAATCTGTCTGAGGAGATACTGGCTGCTGGAGATAATCCAATGACATCTATGTGGACTTAGCTCTCTGCCTGGGGTGGGGGAGTTGAGTGCAACGCAGACTGACTTCCAGAGAATGAGCGCTCCCCAGGAAATAGGGCTGCTGAAGACAGTGTTCTTGTAAAAGGGTCTGTAACACAGGGCAGAGGGAGAGAGAGAGAGAGGAAGAGAGAGGACCCAGCAGACGTGAGGTACTGTTGGGAACCCCCTCCTCTTGCGTGCACACCAGATGGAGCCATCAGATGTGAGAGAGGTGTTGAATCATATCCTGTTCTCACCACACGTCCGCCGCCGTGCTGCAGTATCTTCCCAGAGCCTACCCAGCTGTGTAGTCAAGAGCATTTTGCACGTTTACAATATGTACTGTGTGAAGTGGCATGTGCTAAGTGGGGGTTTCGGTTGCAGAGCTGAGATAACACAGAACTTTTTTAGGAACACCCCTGCACTGCAAGCATACAAGAATCTTTTTTTTCCCTCCACTTCTGTCATAGTACAACACTTCCTCTAGGCCTCAGTGCTTCAAGCTCACAGGTTTTAATAAGCTAGATAAAAACACATACACTCACTTACAAACACACACACACAAACACACACACACACACACACACCAGATAACACAATTCTGTGAGCTTAGTTTTAAGCACACCTTTGTTTGAACCACAAGCTCCTTTATTTGAACTCAGACACCATTAGAGCAGACACTGATGAAGCTTACTCTTCATTTGGCTCGCCCTCACAAAGACGCTTTGATTGAATGAAAGAGCACTCAAGACCACACTGCTCTCTCTCTCTCTGCCCCCCCCCCCCCCCCTCCATTCTCTCCACACACAAACCATGCAACTGGCCACCACCAGATACGTCCACTCTCCGTTCCTCCACTCCCTCCACCCACAGGGACTGTAATTTGATGGCATTCGTAACAGAATTAAAAAGCAATTAGCCTCGAATCTCTGCCTGTGCGCCTGAGAGACAATCCACCTGTGGGTCACTTTTTAATTTGGCAAAGTGCTGAGTGTTTATCAGGAAAGAAGAAGAAGGAAGTTGGATGGGTTTGGATGGGTTTTTGGGGGGTGGGGTGGGACTTTGATATACTCAGTAGATAGTAAATCCCGTTAGTGATAACGCCACAATTGCAAGAAAAAAAAACAAAAAAAAACTCCCTGCGGACCAATTTCCATTTAATCCGCTGGTTAGGAGCGAGCCATCCTGCGTAACAAATTATTAGAGGTGTCATCTGGTCCTGGATTAAAAAAAAAAAGTCTTCCCACTTCATGTGCAAAAGAAGAGAAGAGAACAGCAAAGCAGAGCTGAGGGAGTGGAGAGGGGAGTTTAATTAAGGAGACTGATCCCTCATTTGTTTGAAGGACTAATTGTGTCCACACTGAAAATTCTCCCCCTCTGTCCTCGAGGGACTCAGCCAAACAACACAGGAGATGCTAAAGCCGTGTTTGGCGATACCGGAGCTGCGTCTCAAATTAAATAATTCCAATCTATGAGTTTATTTACTTATTTATTATTTATTAACAAGGGCTAGACCCTTTTGTGTGGGGCTTCCACATGCACGAGTCCCATTTCCCCAGAGAAGTGTTTTGCCTAGAGGTGTGTGTGTGTCTGATGTTGTTTTATTTTTTATTCCTGGCTTCTAATTAGTGCAAAACCCACGCCATGTCCTGACGGACATGTTGTTCGAGTTGCTGCCCTGCGGACCTTGCAGTGCAGGCCTACATGTAATCCTACAGGCTGGGGCACTTAACTTAGAGTGACCCCTGACCCCTCATTAAACCAGCGTGTGTTTCCCCCTGCGGCCAAACGCCGTTTGCTCTGTTTTCGTGCACTCCTCCAACAGCAGCAGAACCAGGGCAACCTGAAGCGAGTAAACGGAGCACAGCAGGGACTGCACCAGCGAACGGTGGCTGTGCCTCTCAAACAGGAACATTACACGTCTGCCCAACATGTCTGCAAGCACACGTGGCTGGAGCCACTGGATGTCTTATTTGGTCCATAAAACAGACAGTAAAATCAGGGTTCCCAGTCGGATGGCTGGAAACCTCCCCAGCGTATGAATCAACGCCACTCAGCTTACATGAAGCCCTGTTGAATTCAGCACTGGTAATTTATAACAGACCTGCGCACATAACGCCACCATGGTAATATAGTCATAATATTGACACGGAGAAACAGAGAATTCTGTTAAGGACAGAAATAGTATTTTGATGTACAGACATGGTAAGTGAAGACTGACAAATCTAGAAAGACAGCAATGATGTAGTTAAGCCTTCTGCAAACAGGCTCTGTTCCTGTGCAGGGATACAGTACACAGAATTCACATGCCTCCATACGCATTTGTTTACACTTGTGGGACTGACGTGTGTTTACCTTTTTATTGTTAGCACCTCATCTGTTACCATATCCAGCCCCTGCCTCTCATTTCCTGTTCATGTCACTTGTTGCTTCACACATTTCCTGTCACTAGCTACTTTTGTCAACATCACTTTTTTATTTATAAAGGGATAAATTACAGTATGTCACAGTTTATGAAATTTAATGTATGCCTATGACTTTCAGTGGCCTCCTCCAATTGGTCTATAGGGCTCTGTTACTAGGTGGTATCAGCCAATCAGTCAGCTCAATCCATGAGCTCGACCTCCCCACCACCACCATCACCAACCCTACCCCCCACTGTCCCAGCTTCCACTGACTCACTGACCTTTCCACTCTATTGGATGGTTACAAAGACAGAAACTGATAGTGCCATGTCAGTGTACACTAGCCAAGTTTAGGGAAAACAATTGAAAAGTAGGCATGTACGGGAATGCTCCTGTCTCCATTTTAACAGTCCTTCCAACACAGTGACAGAAAAACTTCCAACTACAGTTCATCATATGGATTTTATTACGATGTCAATAATGCTTTATGTTCACAATTTCTTTTCAGAGGATTGTCTCATTTTCCTTTACAACTTTTTTTTTAAGTTTTTTTTTTTTTTTAATGTGTCTTTATGTATGTGTGGCTCCAGTTGGCTTCATGCACAACATTTCCAGTGCTTGTTAATGGCTCTAACAGCCAGCAGAAGTGAGACTGGGACACAACAGGAAAAGCACGGCTGTCACCAATGGCTGCCTCATCTGGCATGGTGGAACAGGGAGTAAATTTATGTTGCGATTATTTTTCATGATCCCTCAGAGCGCTGGAGAGCAACTGCACTGCTTATTTGAGGAAAATGGGAAGTGAAGGGAGGGAGAGAGAGAGAGAGAGAGAGCAAGGGTGAGAGAGAGAGAGAAAGAGAGAGAGAAGAGTAAAAGCCACCATCATGAAACCATGTTTTCCAAAATGTGCCTCTTGAAGAGCTAGTGCCTCTCATCTGGAAGCATGCAGTCTGCACTGAAAGCTATGACAATTTAGTGCGAGGTACTCTATCAGATACTGGATACTTTCTCTCTGCCTCTCTTACAACAAGTGGTTCATTTTAGTAAAAATGTGGGCTGACATATCTAGTGTGGTTTGATAAGGATAGACACATAAACGTACATTCAATGATCATTATCTCCTAATGTCTTCAATGACTAGACACAAAATTTCCAGAGCCTTCTCTAGCAAGATTAACGGTGGGACAGCAATGACTAAAAATGTCCCTGTCAGACATACTCCAGACCTGTCAACATGCTCCAAGCTCAAGGAAGGCTTGCTGTTCACAATAGTGGTGATACTTTGCAGCTTGGTTCTTCATTTGATCATCTGGTATGTCCCAAGACATGCAAACAAACAAGTCTGAGAGCCTGACAAACAGGCTGAGGTCAAGTAAAATCTATAGCCATTATTGTTTTCCCCCTGGCGTCTTAATGATTTTGACATAACCCTTATGGACTGTGTTGTAACGGAAATTTCCAGCTTGGAAGACCGAGTGTGCCACTTCACATTTCAACTCTCGTGGATGTTGTGCTTCACACACAAGTCCTTTGAGAAACACTGAAATCCAACCGTAAAAGTATAGTATTCAGTTCACAATGCTTGTCTTTCGTCAACAGGGAAACGGTGGCTGCTTAGGCCATCAGGGAGCCAGTATACCGGCTTAAGCAATTTTTTTTTTACCATTACATCTGGAATATTTCATTTTACACTAAATTACAACCAATGTCTTTCCTCGCAAAACGGTGGTGCTGGCCATTAACACGTAATTATGCAGTGTGAATATGGCTGTGTGTATGAAATATAAGCTCCTGGCCAAAGCTCGGCCTCAAATACTCTCAGTTCCTTCATATTTGCTTAAGAGAACCTGACAGCATTGATGGAACAAGCCTGCAGACTACCAAGCAATGGCTTTCTGAATCAAACCAAAAAAAAAAAAAACAGGATTGGTATACTTCTCCTTTTGAAAGAAGAAAAGTAACCTTCTGGCTTGGGAACATGTTGGAGCCTATTTAGACTGCATCTGTACTGGCCATGTGATGAAGCACAGAACGGTTCTGAGTAATTGTTTAGTCAGTCTTATGGGGCACATCAAATGACACTAACTATGCCGTCAAGATGACCCCTTCTCCATCTGCTTCTCCCACATTTCATGGTGATTTCATTATGACAGAACAGTGCCAACATTTCTACTATTTATTACGTTAAGTATAATAATATGCCTTAAACGCCAGCCATGGGCAGGCCTAAGCTGCTAAGAGGCCCAGGCTGAGGGCTGCCCTTGTGTCGGAACAGTTGTTGCCTTTGTCTGGGCCACGTAGGTGTATTGGATTGGACTGCTGGCCTGGCCTGATAATTGCGAAGAGGAATGCTGGTCCAGTTTATGGAACATGATTTGACAACTGGTCATCATTGTTCCAGCGGTCCCAGAGACGCTGCGCACCAGGGCCATTGTGGAGACACCACAAGCAAATTGCTCACTCTTAACTCAGTTTGTTGCCTTAACACGCTATGGGTTTCAAGTGACACAGGGTTTTAGTGCAGTTTACTATTTCTCTCTCTCTCTCTTTCTCTCTCTATCTGTCTGGGCTGAGGCTGGACAGAGGCCAGTGTCCAACACAAGGGAGTGATGATGAGGGAGTCATTTTCAGAAACTCTCAAGTTTAGCAGATAAAACAAATACAACAAATAACAACAACAAAAAATACATATAACTAATTTTAGCAGACAAAACAAACAAACAAATAAATAAATGCATAAACATAAATGCATGGGAGAGATGTAGAGAGTAATAAGAGAGACTCCACAAATCCACTAGGGTTTAGCTCAAAGAATTCTGTGGAGGCTAAAGTAGTCAAGGTTTTGTTCTATGAAGGCAAACTACAAGGATGTTGAACTGAACTGAAAGTGAGAGGTGCATAATACATCTCTCAGTGCCACAGTATACATGGTGCAAAACCTGGGGACGGGTCAAGTAGAATTGCAGAATGACAAGAAGGGGTATTATTCTTAGAATGCTCAACTGTTTTCATGTGTTCTGAGTCAACTATGCTGAATGTGTGCATACGTGTGTGTGTGTGTGTGTGTATCTGTGCAACTGAATATGAATGCGGTTGACAGTCTTGCATTCTGATTTTGCACGCATTTCATTATGCAACCTTTGTGTCAAACATAAGCCTTTGTTCCACAAAAACAGGTCTGAGTCTGAGATTTCTGCCTGATTTCACCCACTCCATTTTGGAGACTGTAGCTACTGAATGTTTGTAGATCAACATTTGTTTGATAGAGGAGATTCCTCTGTTACACTTCTTTGCCCTGCTGACACACCAACAATTCATTTAATTTCTTTGACAGAAAAAAAAAATGTATGCATTTAAACCATGTTTCCTGTTTGAAACAGCATAGGATGACCTATGCATGATAGTCTTTCAATCTATCAGGTGACAGCCTCACTAATCTACGTATCAATCTTCTCAGAGAGGGTTTCCATGAAAGTTTGACCACACATCCGCCTATGACTAAAAGACACCATCTTGTCCAAGCAGCAATCTCGCGCTGATCTAATGATACACTGCCACAAAGGACCAAAAGCATGCTGAGTCAGAAGCATTGAGCTTTGACCCGAGATAGTCTTTCTACACTCTTTAACACTCTCCACTATAGTTACGTCAATTCAGTGGAAGTTAACCCAAACTCACAAACGTCTGATCATTCTGTGCCTTCCGAATGCACAGAATACATCACCTCCTTGGGAGCGTGTGCATTGGCCTCATGTGGACTGATGCAGTTGTGACATTTGGGGTTGATAGCATGGCGGGTTGGGTCACTTGGCTTGGCCTCATTGTGTGATCTGTTTGCAGGATCCCACAGAGGTCACAGTTTTCTCCTCTGCAGCAGACACGGCCTGCTTCTACAAGCAGCGATTCCTATCTGTCACACGTAAACACACTCACACACACATATGCATGCACGGACATGCACACTAACACACACAAATGCACCCACACTAACACACACAAACGCACTCACTCAAACACACACACACACACACAGGAGAGGCCTCATTGTTCCACAGGAAGCCCTTTTACTAGCTATGGAGATGTAGAAAAACGTCTGTCTATACTGGACTTAACTTTATAATAGAGCCACTCACATTAACTTGCTTCCGCACGCTTTGTGTAGGCTCCAGATTACATAAACAAGATTGGCAATAGCAACACATCACAGCTGAGGAATCCCCACCCCCACCCCCCCTTTCTGTCTCACTTACTCACCAACTCTCACTTCTCTGAACTCTCTCTTTCTCTCAGCTTTCAGTGTCCAGTCCCTGTGGAAATCAATGAATGGTATCAGTGGGGTGAGGAAGGGAAGCTGAGATACCCGTGAAGCCTTTGGATCATGCCACAGATTGTTTAGGCCTGGTTGTTTCATGATACTCAGTGGTTAGGTCTGGGGAAAGGCAGCTGTTTCCTTTGCCTGATGGTAAAGTTGAGGCCAGGCAGGCAGACTCATCACAATAGTTGCAGGTGTTGAATAGTTTCAGTGTGGGACTTTCCGGATTCCTTTAAAAGGAAAAAAAATGATAAAAGCTGTTTCTTATCTTTACAAATATATATATTTTTAATGTTTGCAGAAAAGTTCCTAATGAGTACCCCCCCCCCCCCCCATATTTAAAAGAATAAGCTTCTCTCAGAATTTCAAGAAAAAGTGGATAAAATTAGATATTGTCATCTTAGTGGATTCTGGGTCTACAAATTGCAGAAGTCAATCTCTTTCATTTCTTTTGAGGCACTAATTTCTTCCTGGAGCAATGTTTCGTGGAAAAGAACTTCCTATGACACTGTTGTGAAATGTACACTCTGCTTCACTGGTAGCGTTGTTGAATTGTCAGGCGAAGAACAAATGACCTGAAACTAACTCTCTGCCTCTGAGGCCTGATATGCTTTTCTCACTATGGACTCATTAGAACATGTCAGACTTTGATGTCTTTTTAGTTGGTTAGGTTTTTTCTTTTGGATGATGTTCTCAGGTATCCCACCTGTTTTGTTGTTATGTGAAACACACAAATGGGAAAATACTATCTTTGGTTTCTGTTGATCCAGCTTTAATTAGTGTTGTACCTTCAAGTGCAGTTCAAGCGAGCGAGTTCGAAGATTATTCTGTTTGTAAAGTCCAAACCTTGTAGTGAAATCAGGAAGTTTGGATGCAAATCAGGAAGTTTGATGCAAAAACAAAATGAGCACAGGGAATTGAGAGAAATTTGTGTCTGGAATGTGCTATAAACTTGGTTGGCTCTGAATTAGCTTGAGATGAGTTGGTAGATGTTGTTTCTTCATATGTCTGACTTAAACAATATACACCCTTTGAATGCTAACTTTAACTTGTGCTGTACACATGCGCAATGTCAAGTTCAAACAAAAACTAATAGAAAAAAACACTTGCTTTCCACTGAGATACCTTAAAAGTCACTGAAAAGAATTCTTTCAATTTAGCTTACCATCTAATTTTCCACTTTATGAATTCTCACCATCTAACTTTTTTGCCATCAAATTAAAAATGCATAAAATTAAGTGAATTCAGCAAATTCACTGATGCTGGAACAAATATCCATACTAAGCACAGAAACACCCCACACATACCAAAAGCACTACCGTGAACTTCATGCTGCACTATCTATTATAATAGGACCACTCTGACAAAGCAACTACACAGCACTACATAATGAATCTAATAATTACACTTGGCTGATATAGCCGTAAATCATGAAGTGACTCAACAAGTCAAGTTATTTTTAAACGGGTATTCATCAATATCCTCTGGGGTACATGAAAAAAGGTCAGAGTGCCTCTCATTAAAGCCTGTAGGTATGTGTGTGTGCATGTGCAGTGCATGTGGATCTGCTAGTGCATACTGAGGTGTGTAAGGGGAGCAATAATCACTGCTTAGTGCAGTTCAGGATAAAATAGATTTCAAATCCTCCTGTACTTTTGAGAGAAATATCATCAATTGCTGGTACTTTCACAAAACGCACATAGGCCTTGAAGCTGTAATTCAACTACAATGGAATGAGAAGTCTCACAGTATGAGTCAAGCAATGCATAATATTCTTATGTAGTAATGATCATAGACGATATAGGATTCTAACCACATTGGTGGACTAGATATGATAGAGCATTACTATTGTACAATGGTATAGGCATAACTTTGGTTTGTGTACTATCAAAATATGGCCCTGCTGTTCAAGGTCACTGTACAACATTTGGTCCAAAATACACCAACTAGTAAACTGGCAGCTAACACTAACCGAATGGGGCTCACTTTCAGTTTCATTAAGTCCCATTCAGTTAGTGCTAGCTGTCTGCTCTCTATTGGTCTATGCTGTACCAAATTTTCTCATTATTTTTGCTACCAACAACACTCAAAGACCTCCAGAGTATCACTTTAAGCACTGCTAGCTGTTATGAATGAAGATACAATAAATATGTACCAGACTGACTAACAAGTGACCAGAAACTCCCTTTCTTCCATAGGTTCATCTCACACAACCTCATCTTTATCTGTGTATCACATCAGGTGACAGTGCAAAGTGTGTGGGCATTGCTTAAAAAAAAAAAAAAATGTCAATGAATCAAAGCAGAGGAAACATGTTACTGTCACAACTAGTAAGACCAAGTTACACAGAATAAGACAAAAGGAAAAGATGGAGATAGTGATGAACAGCTTCCCTTTTGTGATATAGAACAAATAGGTACTAAACGTGCCAACAGTGGGTAATCCAGCAGTTTTTAAAATGGTTCACACATCCAGAGAAGAAGTTGACTTGAACAAAAGTGAAATATGGGAAGCCTATAATTAACCTCTAAAACAGATGATGTGCCAAAACTGTACCGTACATTATTTAGTCTTAAGTAGTTGAGGCCCAGTAAATCACATTGCCTTATGCGCTATCTTGGCTGATATCCAAATAGCCATCCAGCAGTTCGGAGGCTACTGATTTTGTCCATTCTTTATCTCTTGATCTTATGTAAAAACACTATATAATCATTCAGGTTTGATGCAGCTCCACTGAAGCCATGAAACCAAATGTGTAACCATGAGTTGTGAACAAGGCATTTTTGTACAGTACAGAGTGTTCTTCAAAGAAAGACAGAAAGAAAGAAAGAAAGAAAAGAAAGAAAGAAAGAAAGAAAGAAAGAAGACAGAAAGAAAAAGGGAAGACTTCCTCTAGTCTCTAACTTGTGCCCTCTTGACTCCTGCATGCCCCTAATAGCTTCACATGTCTGACAGCTCTCTTCACAGGGCTGTGACATATTCGCTGGTTTACTGCTGTTGATGCCCCAGTTGTCCTGGGGCTTCCAATGTCAATGTCAAAGCCACTGGTGTTTGCCAGAGGTCAACCTGGTCCACTCAAGGACCAGGCTGTCTCTGTGGCCTATCATCCTATTCGATGTCATGTCACCAAAAACAAAAGAGGATCTCAGCTGGTCACATACGTGACTTCATTGTTGGGTGTCTCACAATCGCAGCGACCCTCGGATGATAAATGGATTATTGCAATTACACCACGCCTCTGTCCACATTCTGGTGGACGGGTGAAAATTGAGATTCCTGCTGGGCGCTCTCACTAAACTGTTGATGAAAGAGGACTGCTTCCTCCCTGCCGCCTCGCTACTGTTGATGCTGATGCATCTCTGCTCTCGGCTTGAGTCAGGTCTCTACTCTCTCGTTCAATTTTAAGCCAACAAAGTGTTGAATCAAAAGTAAAATCAGCACTCAGAAGAGCTAAGTAATGCTGTTGTTGCTTGCAAGTTCTGTCATAGCGAACCAAACACTCAACAACCACGCTGTATGTTAGTGGAGGACAAGGGTAGATAAAGATGCATACTGTCAGTGTGACTGGTTCCAACTCTTTGATTAGAAGGTCAGGCTTATGCTAAGCCTTATTAAGAACTCACGTTTATTTTAGTACTGTTGCACTAGCCCAACATCTTAGATAATTCTTTGACTGTTTCCCATGGGGGTACATAATGACTTAAATTTTGTTCTTGTGAGATGTAAATGTTTGTTTGTAAACATTATGTAATTGTCTGACAGTTGTAAAGACATGTAATGCATAGTCTTCAAGACATTTGCCACTCATAGGGAGGCTATTCTCGGTAATGGATTATTGAAATTATATACATTTCATTACCTGGCAAATGGCATCAGTCACATATGTATATAACTATATTTTAGTTTGAATGGAATTATTCAAATACATCTTTAACTGTCATGACTGACTACAAGGTGTAAACATGACGCAGAATGTCCTCCTATGTAAAAAAAAGTCATGACAGCAACAGGTTTTGACATTTTGTTTGCTATTTATACTGTACACAATAGTATATATATACACACCAATGTATATTAATGTTAATACAAATACTTTATACATTTATTTACATAAGACATACATTTTCAATTCAAATTTGTCAAATGGGAAAATTTAAGACTGACAATTTACATCAGTTTTCCTTTAGGCAAAAACATGGAAGACAACCTTATCAAGATTGCATTAATGACAAACATAAAGGCCAAAGTAGTCCTCATTCAGTCAAAGATCAATGATCAGGATCAACAGAAAGATACAGAACAGCAAGGTCCAATCCACTGAAGCACACAGCACTAAGCTAATCAGGCAGACTTTTGCAATACAGGTGGCCAAATAATAGAGGTAATGTTTAAACAACATTGCACTGTTATTTTGTGGTAACAATCAATGACCACAATGACTTGCCAACTTAAAACTGATTATTTGAGATGAGATATAGGGTCAAAGGTCTTTAAAGGGCTGTTTGTTAGATTATCTTCTTCATACATTTGATGTAAAGGTAAATCAGTGGTTTCTCCAGCCTATTACCACTTTATTCTTTGCACAGAATAATTCTGTGTAGCCTCTCGGTTGTCAGAAAAGAAAACAACAAAGTGTGCAATGGCAACAGTAGTGTATTCAAGCTGTAACTGTACAAATACATTGCATTCAAATTCATTTCAATATTTAAGGGTTTGTTCATTTTCCTATCATGCAACACTATCTATCTATCTGTCTATCTTATGATGATACAGGCCCATTTTGTCTCCAATTAAATACAAACATATTGCAGTCACTGACACATAAACCATAAAAATAACTGAAGGCAAGCATCACGATTGTTTTGATCAACTTTCCCAATGATTGGACGCTGGGCCCCGCATGCCACCTATCATTACACTGTGTATATCCACCACTCTAAAAATATCCTGTACTACATTCTTAGGATGAGATCATGGGCTTTACGAGAGAGACGTCGAGTGTATGATTATAGGCTTTTGTCAGGAGCATGAAATCACCATTTGTCAGCGCTGTGTCAAACTCGGCGTCCCGAAGTGGTTCAGGGGAAGGGGTCTGGCGCACTGCACACATCATCACACTCCTACCGCTGGTCAAGACCTTTACGCACACATCCTTAATAACCGTTTAATCTTTTTTATGCCTTGATAGTTGGAATTTATTCAGCACTGCTAAGACATCTGGTTACTGCATAATCAGACAGGCCAAGTCATTTTCAGACAAGACTACTAATTTTTAGGTGATAGAGATTACACACAGAGATGGAGAGGAACTGAGGTGGGTAGAAATATGTGCGCTATTACGCATGCTTAAGCATTTCCTCCAAAAAATTGTACTTATCTGAGTAATTTTATCACAGGATACTTTTCACTCTTACTTGACAGTATTTTCTATAGCAGACATAAGAGGCCACTCTGACCTCTAGGTCATGGGCCTTACCCAGTGTGCACCAAAGAGACTTGACATTTTAAATCTAGTCAGCAGTCACAGAAAAGAGGAAGAATGACATGCAGATATGCAAACTGTAGCATTTTGGAGATGTGTGTACATGTTCTTTTATAGGTAAAGGTATAGGTATTTAGCACCCTAGTAATCCTGCATGGTACTGTATAAAACTAAACGTTATTGCAATCCAGATGTTAACGCGTAGCGTTAAGATTACACCAGAAATAAGTCAACGTTAATGCTAATCTATTAATCGACCTTTTTATTGGAGTTTTGATACTGTTGTATTCATGTGGAGCACACAATTTTGGATCCACCAATTTTAGAGGGCTACTCGTTGGATAATGACGTCAGTGCAGTGATGAAGGATTTTGCTCATTGCTCCTTCCTCTGAGAGTTTGCTTTGGCCACTTCAGGAGAACCATGACGGGGTTTCTATCTTATGTAGTGTTTGTAAGACAGAATTTGGGTATAATCCTATGTTTGTAATGTAATAGCCTACACATGCCTATATGTACTTAGACTTTTTTTTTTTTGTTGTGAATGCCATGGCAGACATGTCATTTCTGTTGATCAGTCGCCACGCATTTTGCGCAAATGAAGCGAAAGCAGTGAAAACGTAGATAGAGGAACAGGATGAAAGCCTTGGAGCCAGTAACGTTAGTGGGCGAATCACACTGAGTGAAACATTTATTTAAGAGCTAGGACAGAAGATACAGCTGATCGTTGAACTTAAGATAAAGTGCAATGTACACGGGTTTAATGTATGACTAGTGGTAGGTAGTGCGGTCTGAATCACAGTTCAGATAAAAAAGCTTTTTTATAGCTGTGCACTTTGCGAGTTTGGAACACCTTGTTCGTAATTGCATTACAGTGGGAAGCCAACCTCGTCAAGTGAACAATATTTGGACATTGGATAAGACCTGTTCCACCAAGCATGATTATCAAACTTGATCCAAAAGCTTACCTCCTGTACAGATCATACGGATCAACATCAAAATAGATATGGGGTCGGTATTAGGCCTGTTGTTCTTCCAGCTTATGAAGCCTGTTGTCCTTGCAGCATATGATGGTATGAAACCCTAAATTAAGGCTTAATACACCCCCGGTATCAGAGAGGTCTCTTCAACAACAGAGACAGCATTCATAAGTTAATGCGTAAAATATACGCCCTGATTTGCGTGTGGTTGCCTATGGTAAAATAGCCCAGGACTAAGTTACACTGAAAGAATGAGCTGCATTTTGTGTGTGCTCTACGCCTACTTAACCAAAAGGTGGCACTCTTGAGTTTTCATGGGGCAGAGGGATTCGTCTATACACATTCAAAAAGGTTAAGGACTAAGAAAGAAATAAGGATAGTTTTATCTTAATTTAGACACGTTCAGTGTGATACTTGTGAACACATGCAATGTCCATATCAACATTAAAAATGAAATTAATGAGTTGAATGACAGAGTTTGTTTTTTTACGCATTTATGTAGCTTTCATGTCCCGCATTCTGTGAGGACACAGTAAATGCCATCTAAACCTATCTTTACAGACAGACAAAACCACCTTTACTATAAGCAAATGCTGTTCTCCACCTTCCAGACTACAACATGATTGTCATTGTGGTTTTGACCGACTAACAGTAATACTCGATCTTATAAAGATCACTTGAATAAAAGTAGCCTAAAGGCTATTTTAAACGGGTGTTGTTACACACATATACCTAAAAACTCCAAGCAATCCGCGGATATACACAGGATACGTTCAGAATTATTTACTTATCTAAAGAACGCGGGCAGGTCAAGTCTACAAGCAGTATGTAGGCTTCGGGCATTATACGCTCATAACAAAGAAACGGCAGTTGACATTTTGGTGCTTTAATTTTGGGGAAAAGTACATGAAACAGTTAAGAGTTTGAGGTTCAGCTGACAGTCAGCTGATAACCTCTGACAGTTGAGAAAAGTTTTGTTTCTATAGCCTACTAATATGTTAATTAGCTACCGGTTTGAATGAGCCTATTGGCTCGTTGGGCGCGTCAATTTCCCTGACGTCAAGGCAGCTATAAAACTCAGCAATGCTTTTAAACTCATCTGCTTCGTGATCCTTTTAAAATTCTCTTACGAGCCTGGGCAATTTCATTGTTCAAGCTTGCATTTAGCATAATTCAAACAACTCTCAACTCTACCAACCTAAGGTATGCTCTCTTGAAATGTTAAATGTTTGAAATACAAAGCCGCCGAAATTCTTATGAAAAGCGGGGAAAACGATTTCTGCACGTTGAGCTCCGATGCATCTGTGCATTAGAGTCTGCAAGGGAAAACCAATAGTTGAGAGTTAGGACCGCGTCGCCGGAAAGCATTGAAAATATTTTTTTTCTGACTAAAGAGAAATACATTTAACAACATCAAGCTGGCTCACACTCTTCCAAACCAGACCAGTTTGACAGCTGCTCTTCATCCCCTTTGGAGGACTGTCAACAGCAAGAGGATGGCATCAGAACTGGCAATGAGCAACTCCGACCTGCCCACCAGTCCCCTGGCCATGGAATATGTTAATGACTTCGATCTGATGAAGTTTGAAGTGAAAAAGGAGCCGGTGGAGCCCGATCGCAGCATCAACCAGTGTAGCCGCATGATCGCCGGGGGATCCTTGTCTTCCACCCCGATGAGCACGCCTTGCAGCTCGGTTCCCCCTTCTCCAAGCTTCTCGGCGCCCAGTCCGGGCTCGGGGAGCGAACAGAAGGCACACTTGGAGGATTTCTACTGGATGACCAGTTATCAGCAGCAGTTGAACCCGGAGGCTCTGGGCTTCAGCCCCGAAGACGCAGTAGAGGCGCTGATCAACAGCAGTCACCAGCTTCAGACATTCGATGGCTATACTAGAGGGCAGCAGTTTGCCGGTGCAGCCGGGGGAGGAGGCACCATGGCCGGGGAAGAGATGGGATCAGCCGCCGCGGTGGTCTCCGCAGTTATCGCTGCTGCAGCCGCACAGAACGGAGGTCCTCACCACCACCATCACCACCATCACAATGCGGGGCACCATCAAGCTCCGGGAGTCTCGAACAACTCCGGGGGAAATCACCAGCACATGCATTTAGATGACCGGTTTACGGATGAGCAGCTGGTGACCATGTCGGTGCGAGAGCTCAACCGGCAGCTACGGGGGGTCAGCAAGGAAGAAGTAATCCGGCTCAAACAAAAGAGGAGAACCCTCAAAAACAGGGGCTATGCCCAGTCCTGTCGCTACAAGCGTGTTCAGCAGCGGCACGTCCTGGAGGGAGAGAAGACCCAGCTCATTCAGCAAGTTGAACACCTCAAACAAGAGATCTCCAGGCTGGTCCGGGAGAGGGATGCCTACAAGGAAAAATACGAGAAGCTCATCAGCAATGGCTTCAGAGAAAACGGATCCAGCAGCGACAACAATCCTTCCTCCCCGGAGTTTTTCATGTGAGTCTACGTCTAATAATAAGAAAAGAAAATAGCCTACAACCCGAGCTTGTCGGTGCCCCATGTAAAAAGTTTTTCATGTGATTTTTTTTTCTTTTGGGGTTTATTAGACAAAGACAAACCAATATTGCCAACTTTCAAAACATTTTCCTTTTTGGTTTTCTGACAACCAAGGCTCGATCAAGCCTGTCAATCTTACTTTCATAGGATTTTTGGGGGGCTTGACATAAAAAGATCGAACTTATCAATAAATATGAACTTCATTTTGGAGCGTGCTCTGAAACCTGCCATCTTCGTTTTTTATTACCATGCCTATTGTTTTTTAAGCATTTTGTTGAGCTCTTCAGTTTTCATCGATGTTCATTTGGCTTGCAGTGTTTTTGAATAAGATTGTCATCTTTTTAGCAAGCTACATTTTTTGTGTGTGTGTGCATGCCTTCAGATGTGTACACCACTGAAGCTCACCAGTTTGCCCTGTTTAGAGGTGCTTGCCAAACCGCTGTAATTACCTTGTGTATTAAGTTTTTTTTTTGGCCTTTTACTTTTTATCTGCCAAAGTCAAGAAGACCGCGAGCCTGCCATTTTTACCCCATCACCATCTCATGCGTTATGCTTGCTATTTTATGTTAAGCAGCAATATTTTACATAAGACACAATATATTGTTTGTATAAAAAAGAGACTATGTGTTATTGGACTGCCCTGCATGCTGGACATGTACGGTTTTCTTTCGTTTTTTTGTGCTTGTAAACTTTTCTTGGATGAGTCCAGCATGGCATTCATGAATTTCTTTTACCGCCGAGTCACTTTTTTGGAATACTGCAAAAAAGTGAAAGGACAGCTACCACCCCCTTCCCTGAAAAAAGTTGACCGTGATGACTTGCACGAACATCGGCACCCATTTCCATGCAGCCCATGCACTGATGCATTCCTGTTGAAAGTTGGCGGACTGGAGTCAATGTTGCGGGCTGGGGGGTGGGGATGGAACTCATCGTTTCCAAATGGAACCAATCCCTCTTCGGGACTAAACTGTCTGTTGCTTAAAGCGGTTTGTTTATTTAATACATACCCCATTCTTGTGCATTGGATAACTCTGGAATGAAAGACTGATGTTTAAGCATAATTTAAGTATATAGTTTTATTATCTGTAAGCCTAAAAAGTGAAGGTTGTCATGCCAGAGGCTGATAAAAAGAAGAAATGTCATGGCATAATTAGGTTTAAGAAAGTTGTAGGATTTGTGTGGTCCTATACACTAAATTTGTTACTGGTGTTAAGAGATAGGAGGCATTCAAGTTTGTATCAAAAGCGGAATTTACATGAGCGGAAACTGAGTTTTTGCAGCATGTGCTTGCAATTAAAAGAGAAGTGTGACAGATGTAGTCCTTGTTATCGCTTACCACTGTCTGTATTTAAAAACCAAAGTATTAAACGAGGAGAAACTTAACATGGATAACCGTGCATTCAAAATTAGTTATGTAAAGACCTGAAGTATTTTGGACTGAGTTGCACTAAAATTGCCTGCAATCATATTACAAAATGGAATCTATCTAGAACGCTAATTTAAAAGCAGTTCCATGGCATTGCTGGAGAATTTAACGATATTAGTTGTAATATCACACAAGACTAGTTTCTTTTTGTCTTAAATTCATTATTTACATGGCAATAATATAATAATCAATAATGTCTGGACATTGTTTATAGTCAGGGATTGACACCCTGCTTGTAAAAATGGTGAATGCCATTCATCAGTAAATTTTATAAAAGTATGTTAATTAAACTTTCCTCATATATTTTGCTGTGCAAAATTATTTCATTCACTAACCATATGTGATGTTCATATGTGCTTATTTTCATTTCATACAAATATATAATATGCAATAAAAAAACAATTTGGGCTCAATTAAGTCTAACGTCTCTCTGGGTATGGATGAAGCATACAGCACTTATAGTTTGGATAAGCAAAAGAACTAGTCATGGAACCGAAGCAAAATATTTAGCGGCACAGGTGGAATTCCTTAAACATCTCGTATTACACCTGTTTGATATTGATGCAGTGAAATACTATGCGTAAAGGGAGATGAGCATATAAAGAGATTTCACTAGTGGCAGATTTTTAACAGTAACAGGACATGTCATGAAACTTTGAGGAAATGCTTACAGAATCGTACATATCCTGTCATGACCATCATTGCACGTGCACCATCACCTCAGTGACAGGTAACCAACCGTTCAACTATCACAGTCTTGTACCGTAGCTGTCAGTTATTCTAATCATGATGTAACTGTCGTGATAACGCCAGGGGGATAACGTTCAGAGTACTCTTCAAAGAATGGCGTTATCTTACATCAAACAATACCTGTGCCGATATGATCCGAAAGGTAAACCAATTGTACAGTAGCATAATCAGAACTGTAAATGTCTCAGGTTGGCAGTAAAGTTAACCATCATGAATGTCTGCGACTCGGTGCTACTATCCCCGCCTAACAATGAAACAGACACCTGTTAGTCGGTAGACCTAAACTAGAATGTTTTATTCAGTTAGATATATTGCTTTAAAATGAGTGTAACCAGCTGAATTGTAACTAGGCTTATACAGTTTTCAGAAACCTGAGCTGTTAAAGGAGAACATGATTTACAGGTGAGAGAGGCCCCAGAAAATAACCAAGGGTTCATAGTGTGGGACATGTCTGACTATTTGAGACTGTGATTAAATCATTTGCAATATCTGGAATTTGCATATATCTGGGACAGTGATTTTCCTACTACATATTAACCAGTCTAGGTAAATATACTCCAGTAATGTCTGGGATAATATTTTAGTATTGACCCGCAAAACAAGGATGTTCTTTTAAACCTGTGCATATATGTTAGATATTTTATTGGACATGTCACCTTGATGCCATAAGAGATTTTAAAGCTACATTTGACAGAGGTGAAAATTTAATTCATGTTATTTGTGACATGTAAGCCCTCTAGGTTTTTATGATCTTTTTCAACATCCTTTAAGTAGGGATATGAAGCAACAGAGCCATGACCATGTTTTTGTTCTGAAAAAAAGAGAGATTGGGCACATTAACAGTATAGCCTATACATATGTGACGAGGTTTATTTTCCATGTGAAGGAATTGCTGTAATTGACATACTAGTAGTACATTTTTTGTTAGTTTTTTTTTTTTTTTTTAAATCATACCATATCAAATATACACATCTCTCACACACACACAAATATGCAATTTCTAGATCACATGCCATTTCTGGCACAGCCACGGTCAAGCACAGAGCAAGGGTAGTCATGTAACCTATTCAAGATCATGTCCATGATTTCTGAAAAGGCCTGGACCTAAAGCTCAGAAAGAATTGCTCGTCTGAGTCGATCTCATACTACATGACTGGCCTCTTACTGATACTTGCGTACAAAAAAATCATTACAGAAATAGTTTCACAGTGCGCACTAAGCAGGGTGTGGGATGCAAATGAGTAGGGTGGCACAGACTATAATTTTTCCATCAAATAATACTCTAACCTTCTGCTCTTGGGCTGCCTTTTGAAGCACACACAATTGCTGAAAAGATGCTTCCAGAAAAGTCACTTAAAGAAATTTAGAGAAAAGGTATATAGAGAGGGAAACAGCTAGATAGTGGCTTGAGCTTTGACAGAATGAAATGATTTTCCTGATGATTAATCTCTCAGAAAGGAGCCAGCTTGTGCAATGTAAAAATGATAAATCATGAGGGGGGAGGCGGGGTCTGGTGGGTGCGGGGGGGTGGATCGCGGCAGCTGTGCCAGGCTAAGCTCTTAGCATGCACGCGAGCGGCGATTTATGACAGAGCTACGCTCGAGCTTACTTACACTGAGGAAACTGCTCAATTTATCTAATTACATATGTCTTTCAGGGGGGTAAGGTAGATGCCTTCTGTGAAATACAGAAAGGCTTCTGTCATGCCATTTCCTCCCTCCTCGACTGTATGAGATGGACAGATACTGACCTACATGTTTTCGTGTTTATTCTTTCAAAGAAAGGCTAATATAACATAAAAAAAAAAACAAAAAAAAAAAAACTTGACATGCACCCAATATAGACAGGCGTCTTGTCTTTTTTTTTATCATAAGTCAGATAGCCATGGACATGATACCATATTGACACAAGTGATGATCTCCACCACAGTATTGCAGTTTTAATGGACAGAAGTGCACAGCTTAGAGGAGAAATCAGACAGATGACAATAGCCTGACAAAAATACATTCATGGCTTTTTTATGATCACCACCTTCATCGTATATCAGTGTACTCTTGTGATGTATGTGTTAGCTGTGTGTGGGATGAGAGGGTTGGCTTTTTGGGTAGCGTAGGTCTGTAAGAGGTGGGGGTCAGTGTGAGAACATGAGGGCCAATCATGGAGCTGATCCACGGCCTCATGGGACACCACACTTATTTCCTGTGCAGATCCTTAAGAAAATGTGTGAGACACAGAGAAACACACACACACACAAATGGTTGTGTGTATGCATGTGCCCATAGACACATACACACAGATACACAAGCACACAGATACACACACTTGCTGTTGTCTGCCCTTACTGGCATACTGGCTTTACTAGCTTTCTATTACTTTCATAGCTTCTCTCTCTCTTTCTCTCTCTCTCTGTCTCTCTCTCTCTTTTTCTATCTCTCTTCCCCCCCTCTCTCTTCCTATTTCTTCAGAACCTATCCAGCATCAGAATTAATCATTGTAGGTCTATCAAGGAGGATCCTTCTGTATTTGTCTGAGTAAACTGAAACCTCAACTACATCAATGCCAGCCTGTAAGAAAGAGAAAACCACCAATGACAATCACATTTGCGCATGACCCAGAAGAGGCATACGCAATTAGGCCAAAGTTTATATCCTGTTATCCACGTTTGGTAAAGGTAAAATATTGTTTTCTGAGAAACACAGTTGATGACAGTCTAAGTACACAGCTACAAGCAGAGATCGGTCATGTCCTAGAAGGTTGTTATGCCATGGTCTCTCTATAGATCAGGTTTAGCTTATTAATGATTTATCACAGCCATTTTTATTTCTTTTCCAACAGTGCAAAAATGCGTATGCTTTTGTAGAAGAACTTTTGACCAGCAAACCGCAAACCTTAAAAATAGTTTTATAAATACATGAAAGATAGTGTATTTGACTCTATTTTGTTAACTGTAGGGAAAAAAAACTGGGTGCATTACATTTTCGGTCAATAGCAATGTCAATAGCAATAGCAATGGAAACAAGCAAAATTTAATTTGCACACGACAAATTTCCTTTTGGATATTTCAACTCAAAATTACAGTTGATGAGCCCAGAATGTGTAAGAGAGAGAGTGGCAGTTTTGAGAGGGGACAAAAAAGGGGCCAATGAGAGAGAAAAAGGAGTGTGCGTGTGTGTGCATGTGAGTATGTGTCTGTGCATGTCAGTGTGTGTGTGAGTGTGTGTGTGTGTGTGTGTGTGTGTGTGTGTGTGTGTGTGTGCGTGTGTGTGCGTGTGTGTGAGGGCAGGTTCCAACTTTCTCCTTTTATCTAACAA
>PYXC01000629.1:9712500-9740000 GCA_015244755.2 Tenualosa ilisha
AGTGGTGAGAGACAAAAGCTGTCAGCGGAGGCAAGGACAAATCAGCTGTAGATGAAGTCTTTTAAGTGCTGTTTTTCCTGTCAGTCCTCGGCCGTGGTGAATTAGGTGCCCTTTGTACTGCGCGAGGGGGCAGCTCATATAAACAACCCACCGACCGACCGAGCGACTGACTGAATGAGTGAGTGAGTGAGTGAGGGAGGGAGCGAGGGAGCATGCGGTGCAGTATGAGTGGAAAAACATAAGGACGGATGTCTTAGTAAGCGTCATAAATCTGCATCCTATTGCATCCTCTCCTTCACACACACACACACACACACACATAAACACTCACACTCAGACACCAGCCTTCTCTTATACTCTGCTGTGCGCGCGTTCGGCATGTGGCTCTCTGACCAGACAACGTCTCGTTTCGCATAGGCCTGATGCCAGTCTTGCTCATGACATGCTTTTTTTTGTTGTTGTTGTTGCTGCTGTCGTCGTTGTTTATTTATGTCACCGATCTGTACCGGTGGCCATGTTGATTTTATGCAAATCCATGCATATGAGGGTGTGAGGGCGTGTGATGAGTAGTCTCCCCACGTCGGGCGCTGCCTGTCTGGTAGAGTGATTGAGAGGGATCAAGCCACAGGCCCAGAGAGTCTGTCCTTGTGCGTGTGAGCGGAGACAGGCTGTCCTGAGGCTCCCTGTCTCTCCCTTAGCTTTCTGCTCAGTCACTGCCCAAACACAGCCAGGTGACTACTGAATTTATTTAGTAACAACTATTTCGCTCAAAAAAAAGAAGAAAGTTCCAGAATTTTTTAGGTGAAGGGGTGGGTGATAGAGGAGCATTTTGAGGGTGGAAAAGTAAGGGGCTGACATTAGATCGTGGCTCTCTCCAGAGACCTCCCACAAATTCTGCATCCACCCACCGTCCCTCTCCGTGTCCTTTGCTCTCTCCCCTCATGGGGCGTAAGTGGCAAATGTGCCTGAGGGCTGTCCCAACTTCCACTAAGCCAGTGGCCTTAGTTCAGATAGCAGAGGGGGCTTGAGGGTGCTGTGTGTGTGTGTGTGTGTGTGTGTGTGTGTGTGTGTGTGTGTGTTTGTGTGTGTGTGTGTGTGTGTGGAGAAACGAACAGAGGAGCAGAGAAAGTGCTGACAAAGAGAGCTCCCGAATTACATCAGGAAGAGAGGAGAGAAGAGGAGAGAGGATGAGAGAGGAGGAGCAGGGACAGAGGGAGGAGGAAGGCTGAGAGGCGGAGAGGCAGTTGGGCACGGCCCGAGAGAGAGCCCACATGTGAGGGAGGGATATGAGAACGTCTGAGTGTTGGGCAGTGCTCAGTTTGGGATGGTACCGCGTTACTTTTGTTTTTTTTTTTTTTTTTCCTTTTCAGTGACGGAGGATTAAATGTGTGAGCCAAGGTGCAACTCTTCACACCCACTATGGCGTGACCTTGTCATGGTATGGGGTGGTGGCGGGTCAGAGTTGCTGACATAGTGTCATCTCCAAAACAACATGCCGCCACACCTTGGCCACTTCTGCATTCTCTGCAATGCCTCTTATCACAAGAGATCGAAAAAAAAAGGTCTGTCCTTTTTTCGGTTAGTGTCCGTTAGCAGCTCTTGTGTCTCCTGTGTATCGCCTGGGCTTGGTTGCATGGATGCCGCCACTTCTCAAAGCTGAAATCCATACCGATTGACCTGTCCTGCAGAGTAACCCAAACAGTCCAGCCCAGTCCGGTCCAGTCTTGGAGCCGAAATGTCTTGTTGCCCCTCTCCTTTTACTCTGCGCATGGGGGTGGGGAGGTTACTGATGCTGGACCAGGACATGCTCCAGCCCACCTCCCATGGTGTGCTTCCAATTGTTGTGTCATGTGTATCCCCAGGACAGAGTGACCCAGGTAAGGGGGGTGGATAGAGGGAGGAGGTGGGAGAGACTGGGACTCAGTTTCTCTCTGCCCCATCCCTCTCTGTTCTCTTCCACCTGCTGCTGGAGGGGGTGGAGGAGGAAATGGTGGGGGTGGTGGAGGTGGATGTGGGGTTGTGGAGCATACAGCAGCAGGAGAAACAAGAGACCCAGGCAGTGCGGGGGGGTGGGGGTGGGGGGGTCGCTATATTTAGCAGCCGGCGGCTGAAGGCTCCGTGGCCAAGCCTTAAGGTTAAAAATATAGATATCCATGTACAGCCAGCAGCTGGCTGAGTACAGTAGGAGAACATCATCCTCCATGAATCAGGAGCTTGCCTCCTTCTCAGGACCGTGGCCTCATCCGCAGGCTCTCACAGGAAAGCTGCGCTCGTGTGTGTGTGTGTGTGTGTGTGTGTGTGTGTGTGTGTGTGTGTGTGTGTGTGTGTGTGTGTGTGTGTTTGTTTGTTTGTTGCATTAGTGCACAGAGGCCCACCACCAGAGTCATTTCCAGAATGTTGTGGCTGTTCTGGGGCTTCCGCTTCTGAGAGGCTGCTCTGAAAGTGCTCTGTAAAGGTCAAATGTTCACCGGCTAAAGCAATCAGAGGCAATCGTGTGCTGGTCTTTTTCACTGAAGCCAAGGGTATATAAAAAGGCCAGAAAAAAGCACATAATGAAATTTGATCAGTGGTTGTAGACGAATATGAGACTATTCCCCTTGGAAGGGTGCATTCGTTTTAAAAGCATAATGACAACTTGAACTGCCATTGTTGAGTAAAGTTAATAACTCACCTTTTACATTTGATATTGCACAGGACAAGGATATAAAACTTTAGAAATTGTATATGTTGTGGTGAGAAATGGTGTGGTTTTATGAGTCTGTAAGAGTGTAAGATTTAGCTCTCAGCTTGTGAGCCTAGTTCCATTTTGCTAATTATTTTTTTGTAGCTGAGATCTCAGCATGGGTCTTCTATAGCCCCGAAAGCCCTGATTCAGCCAAATAGGGTGTCTGTCTGTGCCAGTGTGTGAATGCAGATTGTGTGTGTGTGTGTGTGTGTGTGTATGTGTGTGTGAATGCAGATTGCGTGTGTGTGAGTGTGAGAGAGAGTGTGTGTGTGTGTGTGTGTGTGTGTGTAAATGCAGATTGTGTGTGTGTGTGTGTGTGTATGTGTGTGTGAATGCAGATTGCGTGTGTGTGAGAGTGAGAGAGTGTGTGTGTGTGTGTGTGTAAATGCAGATTGTGTGTGTGTGTGTGTGTGTGTGTGAATGCAGATTGTGTGTGTGTGTGTGTGCACATACACTTTTGCGCATGTGTATGCCTACACCAGTATGTCTTTAGAGAGCATTACGAGTTTGCATACGTTGGTATATGTGTGTGTGTGTGCATGCGTGTACATATGTGTGTGTGTGAGAGAATCTGTATATGTGTGTGTGTGAGTGTGTGTGTGTGAGTGTGGGTGTGAGAGAGAGAGTGTGAGAGTCACTTTGCAAAAGAGTGCCTGTATTGTAGAAGAATGCCCAGTCTGCACTATCTGTGTCCTTGTGGTGTTCCAAAATAATTCATAAAATGATGCTGTTAGTTTTACCTTTAAATGAGTAACAGCTGTTAATGTCTCAGGAGTGACTGTGAAATATTTTATTTTCTAAACGCACTGTCATTTAGTACTGGACAGAGCAGAGCAGAATACAGTACAGAATATACATGAACTATAACAATATCAAGAAAATATTAAAATAAGACAATTCAGTGGGATTAGGTAACCCGTAATAAATGTTTATTGGATACTTTGCTTCGGAATGGGCATTTTTGTTTTGATCATATTAGAGGCTATTTCAGTTAAATATGTATGCATTATAATTAAGTTTTTTTTTCCTCTCTCTCTCATTTGAAAGCTTCTCTTTCCAGGCATAAAATGATGAAAAAAAGGGAGAAAATTCATAATTCAGCACCATGTGGTCATACTTTGTTATTCTCTTTTTTAAAAGTATCCTTAGGTATCGCCTCTTTAAGAAAAAACACAGCTCTGCACACAGGCACTGCAGGAACACTAACACGGCCCCATAGTTGCTGATCAGCACAATTTAGTGAAATGTATTCTGGGAAGAGCACCCATCTCCGTTTCCTCGGGCGCACCCCCAGGCCCTGCCTCCCCCCCTTCTCTCTTTCTCCCTTTCTCTCTCTCTCTCTTTCTTGCCTTTTCTCTTTCTCTCTCTCCTCCCTCTCTCTCCCCCCCCCCTCTCTGCTGCAGAGGCTCCTCTCCTCCTCCATTTGCTTGTTAGTATTATTCTGTGTGTCTAATTAAACTTAGCCTCCGATAAAGTCGCTCCCCGTTACGAGCTGGTTAATACTGTCGAGAACAGAGGCTGCCTGTGTGCTCCAGTAGATTGCTCTTAAAAAAAGTAGTAGAGGAAGAAAAAAAGTAAAAACCCGGCGCAGACGACACGCTGGCTTTTGTTGTGCTGCTTATTTTCGTCTCCTGTCCCGTCTCACCTCCCTGCTCTCCTCTGTCACCCCGCCCCCGGGTGCTCCCAAAAAATTTTGGGAGGCTCTTTGCCAGCTCCCACTGTTCATGTTGGGTCATTAAAAAAAACAGGGCCTCCGTCTTGCGTGTAACGCATGCAGCAGGGAGGCTGGAGCTCTGAGCGCTCTTTCCCTCTCAACCACCCCCTTCTAGCTCCAGGTTTGCCAGAGTTCTTAAAGGCCCTCTGAGTGTCTGAGCACCACTTAGCCTGAACAGTCTCAGTGATTTTTAAAGGCTGCTGTAGTCATTTAGCTGACAAACATGATGAGAGTTTGAAGTCCAGTGCATGCTGTTTTCAAGCTAAATATATAGTAGCCATTAATGTATGAAATTATGATTTAGACATATGAATTACCACTCTACGATAACATTTCTTAATATTATTTTATATTAGTTTAGACAGACAGGATGTTCTTTTACATTTGCATGTTTCCAAAGTGCCACGCTATTCCTCCCTGAGGCTTCAGCTACACCCACAACAGCACACCTTCCCTGCTTACCTTGATGAATGACCTCACAGGCACAAAAGTGCTGAAGTTTCCACTTGTACTGTCTGTTTGCGCTGTGGAGATATTCATTTCCAGCCCAACAGTCTGGCCACTGAGAGAGGAAACACAAGTGGCCAGCGTTTTCCTCTTCCATTCCTCATCTCCTTTAAAAACTTCTCTTATTTACGGACTGCATGGATTTATTAATATTAGTAAAATTGTCTCAGTAGGCAATTCTATATTTGAAATAATCACGTGTGCCAATTTAGTGAGCAAATGTCTATATATTTTAATCAAAAGATAAATGTAACTAATGTCTTATATCAGGTACTCAGGTGCTGAGTTATATATATTTTTTACAACACATCTGGCCTTAGTAACTTTGCATAAAACAGTGCACATAACGTTACACGATATAACGTAGCCACAGAACTCACCACAAAAAAAAAAAAAGAAAACAAATACCCAGTAACAGATTTTTCTGTTTGGGGAAAAATACTCTCTCCCTTCTCCCTCTATCTCACCTAAAAAAAAAGTGTGATTTAGGGTTATGGGGGCTTGCACAGGCGTGGTGTTACCATTTGATTTAGCTTGCTCTCCCACGGCGAAAGCACTAGGCCTGTGTGGTGTTGCGTGTTGTTGTATCTAAAGTGCTCGCAAGAATGAGAGCAGAGCTGTTGTTGTCGATGCCATTTGTCTCGTACTAACGTGTGGTTTAAAGCCTCGATGCATCAATGCGCCCTGCTCTAGCCATTCATAACTGGAGGGGGGCAAAGAGCCCTCACTACTGAGCTATTGCCACACATAAAAGGATTGTGTCCACAGCTTTATGTCTAAGTGCACATTACTTACAACCCACACTTAATGCTCTGGGCACCAACATATATATTTTTAATAACTGCAAACATAATGGCCCCACAAAACCAAGATCTAACTCTTTGCTCTCTCTCTTTCCTTCTTTCTTTTGCTCTTTCTCTCTCTCCTCCATTGCTCTTGAGGTGGAATGTGCATGTTTTTCCCGGTCCTCTCAGCCTGTGTTTTCATTTTAATGGACTGTGATTCTGCTCTGTGATGTAAAAACAAAGAAATGGGGCAAATATTGAATTGATTGAATTCAACTGTTTGCAGCTTGCAAAAGCCAGACATCACATGCAATACTTTAATAAAACAGAATTTCATGTTGTTTCTTAAAGTGTTATTTAGGGATAAACTAGACCTTGTTACATATCAGTTTGCGCTTATGTACGATACTGTTTTTCCTCTTTTCGACTGATATGCACCGTTTTATCGCTTAGCCAATATAACTAGGGGATTTTAGTTTCCCTTGGCTCAACTCACACTGACAATATTTTGTATCAAATTATTAAACGCTTCGCCTCGCTGGAGCCAAAATTGTAACGCTAGCATTCCTTAGATTTAAAGCACACATTGCTTTGTAATACACTACATTAAGTCATTTTTCCCCCTATATGTCGGTTAATATATTTTTGTGGCTGCAGTCATAAATCAATACATGTATGAAATGAGCAGCTGGGTCTACAGTAAAGTGGATGAATGTTTTAACCTCTGGAGAGTAGAGGCGGCCAGGTCAGCTTTGAACTGACACGTTGTGGCAGCGACAGGGGTGAGAGGCTGACAGTAATAGGTTAGAGGTGGACAGAGTGTGTGTGAGAGAGAGACAGAGAGAGAGAGAGGAAAAAGCACAGTGCCCGTCCTCACGGCAGGATAGTGGCTTCACTCTGCACCGCTGACAACTCTACAAATGAGTGCCGTCTCCGTGGAGATGTGACATAACTGCTCGGGGGCCGCTTTAGCCGAGTCTCGGTGGAGCACTGACGGCCCTGTGTTCATGACAGCTGTGTAGTGCACTTGCCCCAATACTGAACTCACCGCTCTTACAGTAAGCCCCGATACCTTTTCTCTTTTCCGGAGCTGAAGGAGCACAGTGGATATGGGCCGAGGGCAGCCTCTACATCTGTCATCCTCTCACAGCCCAGCCTTGCCTGTGTACCATGCCTCCCTATCGCCACGTGCAAGTGTGTGTGTGTGTGTGTGTGTGTGTGTGTGTGTGTGTGTGTACCTTGTGTCTCTGTGTGTGTGTGTGTGTGTCTGCATCAGTTTGTGTGTGTGCAAGTGTGTGTATGCACGCGTTGGTGTGTGCGAGTGTGTGTGTGGTGTGTGTGTGTGTGTGTGTGTGTGTGTGTGTGGTGTGTGAGCATGGAGAGGCAGCCAAGCGAGCCCGGCGGCAGCAGTGCCGTAATTGCCCTAATCAAAGGTCTTAATCAGAGATTAGTGTTTGCTCTGCAGTCCCACACTAAAACAGCAGCTGGTAATGACAAGTAGCTGGACGAGGGAGGGGGGAGGTAAAAGGGGGGGCATGACCCCCCTTACCCACCCCACACACACACACACACACACACACACACGCTCTTTCCTAACACTGCCGTCGTGCTGGATGTGCTCGGTGGTGTGGTGGAGGTTAGGGAAATGAGAGCGAGTCCCAGGAGAGGGGTTGTGAATGGAATGGGGGAAGAGAGGAGAGAGATAGACTAGCAAAGGAAGAGCAAAAGTTGTCTCAGGACATTCTGTGTTGATTTAACTTACACAATGCCTTCAGTTATAACGTTCCGGCTGAGTGGCGTGAGTTGATTTTAGTAATTCTGAGTTATAATTACAGGTGTACACGTACAACTCTGGCATCGATAATTTCACTCTTTCTGAGATGAATGTCTCACCTGAGGATTGTTGTGTTTTGTCGGATGTGTCTTGATTTTGATTTTTCTAGCTTCCTCTAACACAGCTGATGAATGTTTTAGTACTCTGCTCATTGTGTCACAATTACATTTTCACAACACACTTAATTCATACTCTTTGTCAGAGTGTCTTTTTCCATCACTTTACACCCACTCGATAAAGACAATAGATTTCCCCAGCTGCACAAATACGTTGATCCAGTAAAGCAACATGTTGCATGTCTGACCGTGGACTTTGAGCGACGACTACGCGGTGAGATGTGAAGGATAGATGAAGAGAGTGAGAAGAAGAAGAAGGAGGGAAGAATGAGAGAAGGAGATGGAGAAGGAGAAAGAAAGGAAAGGAGAGAGGGAGAAGGAGAAGAAGTGGGGAACAGAGGCAGGGAAGGAGGGAGGGAGGGAGTATATGAGAAAGGAGAACAGCGGGAGGTTTGGAGCCTGTGTGTCTGCTTCTTGCGTTTTCCAGTCCAGACATAACTGGTGTGTTTACAAGGCTCAGTGGCTCTTACTGTTAAATTATTGGAGAGGAGGGGAGGGGAGGGTGGTCGTGGGAGGAGAGCGGGAGGTGGTGGAGGAGGAGGAGGAGGAGGGCCTGAATAGTTCCCTTCTCTCCTTCTTCCATAGTTATGGTTAACCAGCAAAAAAGAATGCTCTTTCTGTGTTTAATTACAGACTATAGTAGCTGTCACCCTGCAAAAAACCATTCCTTGCGGGATTGTACTTTAAAAATAAGAGCAGGACAAAGGGAGAGAGGAGGGGGGGGGGGGGGGCAACAAACAGCAACACGAAAAGTTTTTTTTGCACAAAGCTGTGAGGGTCTTGCCCTATACACACTACTCAAAGAAATGTTTGCTCACAGCTCAGTGAGAAACAGTTCCAGGACTGTCTTACATGCAATGTTCAGTGTATGCAAGTTACAGACGAAGCTTAATGAGTTTTCAGCAGTAAGATCTACTAGGATACTTTCTCTGTGAGTGATCTCATGCCTTTTTGCTCTGAGGCTCATAATTCAACCCTCTTAGGCAGCAAAGGTATCCAGGTATCCTGCAAAAAAAAGCCCCTTCTCCGCTTCCCCGTGCTCTGCTCAACCGCGAGGATTGACTTATCTGCTCTTGTGCACAACAAATGCACTCACACACATACCTGGGAATAACGAAAAATATCTCATTGAGTAGTTTAAGAAAAAAAGATCAGGCACAGAAACCAACCCCAGTGAACCAACAACCAAAGAGAGAAAGAAAGAAAGGAAAAATCTCTCAGAGTCTCTGTTGGGCAATAATCTCTCCTCTCCTCTGGCGGTGGTGGCGTCAGCACGGTGCAGATAGCAGACCTCTTCGTCCATCTCTCCTGCTGTCTAATCTCTGTCAGGCCCGATGGCCGTGGGAGGAAAGGGCCGCGCCATATCTCTCCAAGCCGTCTCCTCGCAATGCAACTTAAAGGAGAGCAGTTCTGCTCCCTGTTCTGCTCTCCTGCTTATCATAACACGTTTATCCCCCTTGTAAGCCACCACTGGAGCACTCTGTTAGGCCTGACATGAGCACAAGCTAGACGAATGCATCGCCTCGCTCTCACTTACTCACTCACTCGCTCACTCACTCGCTGCCTCTCGATAGCACGCTGTTTCAGTCTCTTTTTCCGCTCTCTTTTAGACACACACACACTCTCTCTCTCTGTCAACACACATGTACAGACAAATACACCAAAGTAAACACACACACACACACACATTTCTCTCTTCCTCACAGAGGAAACACAAAGCACACAGCAGATGAAAATATACAGCTCCAGCTCCAGCACTGTGTGTGTGAGAGATAGACTGAAGCACAGCCTAAATACACCCCCCCTCCCTCCAAACTGTAGTTTTTTTGGCTGGCTGGATCAGACTCTGTGGGGCCATTAGCCCATCACTCTCATCTCTCCCACTGTCCAGAAAAATAGGGTCATCTACACTCCGCTCTCCACTTTCCTCCAAAAGTGGCTCTTCACTTTTTGGCCACTCAGCAAAAGCCCTGTTTAAGATCATTCCCTTTCCTTTCCTGCCTTCACCACCATTCTCACACACACACACACACACACACACACACACACTTATTCCACTCCTTTGTCCCAGTCCACTGGACTCAGGTATGCAGTAATGTTTTTTTTTTTTTTTTTAATAAAAGCAACTTTGTTAATACATGACATGAAACACACTAAACCTTCCCAGGTATCGCCACTCTCAGGAGAATCAGGAAAGGTGGTCTTATCAGGCCTGTTAAGTTCAGTCCATTCTCTGCTCAAGGACAACAGTGTTCAGTTCCAATATGAAGACACCAGAACATTGCATTTCTTTCCCCTACCACCGCAAATGGATGTGCAAGAGAAAGCTTCTTGGACATTGACATATAGCATCTTTGATTAAGAGGAAACATTATTTAGAGAAGACTGCAGTTTCCTCCTCAGTTCACCAGCACTAGGCTGACAGGAGGTTCTGAAGTGGTGTGTGTGTGTGTGTGTGTGTGTGTGTGCAGGTGTATGTGTGTGTATGTGTGTGTAGTCCAGCTTTCATCAAACCCTTTGTCTCTCTTTCTTTCTCTGTCCTGACCATCTATCCATCTGTACTTCTATCTATCTTTCTGTGTTAGTCACTCTTCCTTTCTTTGTCTTGAACACACACACACGCACAGATAGAGAGAGCTTTTCCCTCTTGCTGCCGTCTGTTTTTTTTTTTTTTTTCAAATTGTTCTGTGAAATTTATCACTTGCCTGCATGTGTCACGGTCTCCTGGGTAACACACACATCAGGAAATTAAGCACAATAAATCATTATGGGATGCAAGCATGTGCGTGAATCACGGGAGTGGCGGGATTAATTCTGTCTTCTCTCCAGACATCCTGAACTCCGCTCAGCTGCAGCACACCAGCGGACCACTGTCACACACACACACACACACACACACACACACTCTCTCTCTTTCATGCACACACACTGCGTTGGTCCTGTAACCCACACATGCGAGCCAGCCGTGACAAGAATCTGTCAAGACATATTGTAGCCATCATGTGTGAGTGTCATTTTAAGAGAGTGTCCCGCTACACACTCTGTCTCCTCCACAAAAAGGTAGCTTTTTAGCGGTAGCGTCCCAGCTCTTTATCCACCTTACAGCTGGTTTTGTCTTGGGCGGCATTCCCAGTTCTTTGAGGCCTGCTTGGAGAGGCCATCGACTTGGAGAGAGAGTGTGACAGGCAGCCTCCATTTGGGGCAGCAGCCCCTTATATGCAGACAACCTGCCTCTGCTGCTGGCATCTCAATGCAACCACAGGAAGCACTCGATATCCTGCTGCTCAGCATGCACGGGTCGTACGAGGCAGGAGCAGAACGTCACCTTGAGCGTGAGACGTGAAAGTGAGTGTGAGCGTGTACATGCTGCAGTCGAAGCCTGAGCTTTTGACCCCTTCCCCCATTGTGTTTTTTTTTCCTTCACCACACCCCTCTCTCTCTCTCTCCCTCTCCCTCTCTCTCTCTGTCTTTCTCTCAAGTTACAGTCTGTGCATGCAAGCTATCAGAATGAGGCTGTCTTGGGAGGTCATTAGAAAGGCCATTTATGACTTATACATCAGCCTTTCAACAGCTACTCTCCCATGCGTAAATGGACACTCCTCCACCAAAACGACTCATCAGTCTCAGTCTGAACCCCCTGTCCTTGTTCCATGATGCCACATACACAAACATACTGGTGCATACAAACACACACACACAAGCCCACACACAAATGCTGTCAATATGCACCCACAGACAATACACACACGCAAGCACAGACACAGAAGTATGCAGAAACACACACACACACACACACACATACACACATTCAAAAACATTCCAACGCCCGCAGCACCATGGCATGCTTCATCCCATCTAACACTTCAGTTTTGCGCTGAGTGCTCACATGTCCTTCCAAGATCTACACTGACTCACTGGCATAAGGCTAGCAGAGAGATGTGTTGATGCCATAGAACCATGTCTCTGCCTCGCAGTGAAGAACATAAAAAAATAAATACAACAAACAAACAAATAAATAAATAAATAAAGATATTACCAGAAAAATCCATCGTAAAAAAAAAAAATCTACAGTATAATGATGTAAAGTGACAAAGCTGGATTTTAAGTGCTACATTCATCTTCTGGCCCACCCAGAATTGTGTGTGTGTGTGTGTGTGTGGTGTGTGTGTGTGATAGAGGATACCATGACGTGTCGATGGAATAATCTAGACGGTATCCTACAGAGGTGAAAGGTCAGGTGTTAGTCTGGTATGGATCGGCCTTGTGTTTGTACTCATACTCATGCGGACCGCTGTAATCAGCCCACTGGCGTTTTGCTCCAGTTGTGCAGAGATACTGAATCATGTGGCGACACACAGACGTCTTTTCCAATGCATTGCTCAACATGAGAAATGTGAGGTTTCCTCTGCTGTGGCACCAGTGGAGTATAGTTTATTTAGGGGAAATGCTCCAAGGCTCAAGCCTCTGCTTTTTGCCAGATTCTCTAGCTTTTGTGAAAGCCTGCTGTAATAAGCAGATCCGTGTGTGCCTCTGTGTGTGTGTGTGTTTGTGCGCGTGTGTGTGTTTGTGCGCGCGTGTGTGTGTGGTGTAGGTGTGTGTGTGTGTGTGTGTGTGGTGTACGTGTGTGTATGTGTGTGTGTGTGTGTGTGTGTGTGTGTGTGTGTGTCTGTGTGTGATGACTGTGGCCCTCTTTATCTCTCTCTGTTGTAGTGTACACTGAGGTCACAGCTGCAGGAATCACAGTATTCCCACTGCTGCTGTCACACCGGCCACAGGAGCAGAATGAGGAGATTTCTCTCCTTTCCTCTCTCTCTCTCTCTCTCTCTCCCTCTCTTTCTCTTCTTTCCATCGCATCCTTTGTCCTCTGTAGGTTGGCTGAGCGCTCACATTAAACGTGAGGTGAGAGCCGAAAGATTCGGATTCTTAGTTGAGCTTTCTTCTCTCCTGTTGTTTTTCTCTGTTGTTTTTTTCCCTTTCACTCTCCTAGCTTCTTGTTCACACACAGAAATACACACACACACACATGCACACACACACACACACACACACAGAGAAACACACACACACACACACAGACACACACGCACAGAAACACACACACACACACACCACACACACACACACACACACACACGAAAACAAAATTCCTACTCAAACACACATACACACACACACACACACACACAAACACACACACACACACAAAAACAAAATTCCTACGCATACGTACACACACACACACACACACACACACACACATAATATGCTCACAAACACACGGACTCATACACACTCACAGCACTGCACAGCAGCTGCCCTCACTAGCAATTACAATAATTTCAAATTAATATGAGCAGAGCATTGCTGGTCTTATCTGCATCCCAGGAAGCCTCTCGTCTTCAATCAAAATGCAAGCGAGGCCTCCCCTCCTGAATACAGAAAAACAACAACAGCCATATGTTTATTTCCATCCGCATTCGTTTCCAGTTGACAGTATACGTCTGGAGAACAGACTACTGAGGTAACCACAGAGAGGAAAATGTTTGTTTTGTTTTTTTTGTTTTGTTCAGTTTTTGTTGTTGTTTTTTATTTATAAATGTAAATAAATATAATAGTCACATCATATTACATTTTTGTAATATATTTCAATTTGGAAGAATTTCCTTTCCTAACTTGCTGCTATTCTGTCACAGAGGTCTTTTTACATGAGATCGTTTAACTCTTGAGAATTCTTTTTAGTTTTAGTTTTTCTTTCTTTCAAAGCTGTTTCTATCCAACGGAAAAGTGACTGTTGCTGGTAACTGGCTTCTGGTTGTGTCGCTCACGTGGCTGAGGTGTTATTCCCGTTGGGTTCAAAAGTGCCATCGTCATCAGCACTAATGTATGTGTGTGTGCGTGGGTTGGTGTGTGTGTGTGTGTTAATATGTGTGAGTGGTTGTGTATGTTTTTGCTGATGTTACAGCATCAGTGTGTGAACAACACTGGCCATTTCTTGTTTTTGTTTGTACACCACATATCATACAAAACCAGTGTCTGGGAAAAGACACCATAATGATTAACACTGACAACTTTATGATCATCATTTACTGCCTCGTAGTCAATGAAGAGAGATGCCTGTGTGTGTGTGTGTGTGTGTGTGTGTCACCTGCCGACCCTTTGTTCCCATCATCTGGGAGATTCATCTCAAAACGATGACAGTAATTCTGACAGGAGCGTTGCGTCTTCGAGCAGCTGGTGTGAAAAAGTTCCATTGGCAGCGACAGCGGCTCTTGTCATTCCAGGCGAGCGAAAATGACCGACACTTAATGACAAATTACCCATGAGCCTCCCCTTCAGTGGTGCATGGTCCCCTTCAAAGGCTGCATGCTGACAGACAGCACTCTCCTGAGCGCATGCAGAAGTGGACGCTGGTGCAACTCAGAGGGGTAGCGCTGGCAGTCGCCCGCCACAAACTCAGGAAGTGAGAGTGTGTGTAGGTGACATAAGCAGGACTTGCCGCCCTTCATCACTATGCACACACACACACACACACACACACAGTTCATCTCCTCTGTCTCAAGCATACAAACACACACACATTCATAAACACACACACACACACCATGTCTTCTTTCTATAGTAAACACACACACACATCTTCTCCTCTCCCTCTCAAGCAGACAAAAAAGACACAAACACACATGCATGCATGACTCACACACACACTCTCTCTCTCACACACAAACACACACACACACACACATATACACAGAGGATCTGATGTTTAGACATACAATGCTCCGCTGTCATTCACAGTTATTACACACACCCAGAGAGTGACACACACCATATGCAGAAGCACTCAGTTTCAGGTAAATGCATACAGGTATAGACAGATGTACGCACACACACACACACACACACTCACACACACATACACACGCATGCACACATATTTCGAAACTCAGAAGAGAAACCCTCTGACACCTCTGACATGTTCGCCTCAGACGGCGAATCCGGGATGTGTAGGCAGGAGGAGGGGTGTGTGGGCAGAAAACACTTGCTTGGACATGGAGCATGCATGCACACACACTCATGCACACACACACACAGTGACACACACAGACTCTCTCTCTCTCTCTCTCTCTTTCTCTCTGTCTTTCACACATACACACACACACACACACACATACACACACACACACACACACACAGTGCGCTGGTCCTGTAAATAGCCTGGCTGTGAGTGGGTCTATTTTAGCCCTTCCACAGGAAACCAGGCCATGGGCCCATTCCCTCAACCCTGTCTGAGCAGATGAGCCTGCATCCCCCTCCGCCACCACCAGCTGCATGGTTGGTGCGCATATCCACAGTGCTCAGTGCTCTCCACACTCCCCATCATACCTTCATATGGGGGATGTGGCCTAGTCCTCATTCCCTCGCACTGCGTCCCTCTCTGCACTGAAGGTTGACACCCAGTTGTCATAGAAGAAGAAGATTTGATTTGTTTTCTTGTACAGTTGTTAACTTAGTACACTTATGCATACTGCATGTATAAGATGCACTATGTACTGTAGATATTTTCTTGTGGCGTGTGGTTGACTGGCTGGACTGGCACAGCATTGATGCTTCTCACCTGTGACCAAGTGTAGTGTTCATCACTCCTTGGCTAGATGTGCTCACTGGATTCCATTGAAGCCAGAGCTTGAACAAGCTGTGCTATTCCTATTATCATCCTTTTTCCCTTTCTTTCACTATCTTATTCTCTCTCTCTTTCTCTCTCTCTCTTTTTTTTCTCTCTTCGTACAGCAGAATTTTTTCCTGGAAGGACCTCAAACAGTGGGCCTCCTGGTGGGAGACGCTGGGGTTCCTGTCCTTTCGGATGCCTCTAGTACTGCGCCGCATGCCTTCCTGCTTTTGGGGATTTTTTAAAAATTTAAACCATTTTCGTTCTGTGAGTTTGGTGCCGTTTCCTGGCAAGCTGCGTCTGGGTACACTGTATACTGTACGGAATATACATGTAATCTTTTTCCATGATCAGCAGAAAAGTAAAGTTTTGTTCCGCGGGTCTCACCTTCAACTGCTTTGTCTTTGCTGCTGTTGAAAGGGTAATAATAGGAGTATACAGAGTGTACATGTGCTGTACTGTTCAACTCTTGAAGCTAATGCAGGACCTGTGTTGTAGGTGGATGTCTAAGGATGGGCTCCATGCTTTCAAGCCTTCGAATGAGCCATGCCTTCATAGGATGAGTTACTCATGAATTGACCTTTGACCTTTGACTCCGAGTAACAGCCCTCATCTTTTTTTTTTTTTTCTCTCTCCCTCCTCTACCAATCAGGAGCTTGAGCTGCATTTGATTGTTTGTTTCTTTCCAAGAGCCTTGCCTTATCGCCGGCAGGTTTGATTACGCGGAAGCAATGTCACTCATATTTGGAATGGGAGCGAGAGCGTGCAATTTTCTCTGATCTTCCGGGCCAGTTAGCCGCCAACCAGCCACCCAAAATGGCTCTTTAGAGCCTGAGAGGGAATGAAGGCAACACCAAGCCTTTAGCAGCAAGTCTCACTCTCTCTCTCTTTTTTTTAAAAGAGTGCCGAAGATAAATTCTGCTGCACGCCTGCGCCTCTGTCTGTAATTAGACGTGCGGTGGTGTGTTTTTACAGGCTGCCTAACAGTGGGGAAATGATCGGCCCAAAACGAAGCGCAATTAATGCTGCCACTTTAGCGGGAACACTTGAGCAAAAACACTGTAATGACATTTAGCGAGGAAATTGCCTCCCGTGAAATCTCAGAGACAGGGGTTCAAAAAAAAAAGAAAGAAAGAAAAAGGGATAAAACCCTTGTGCCTCACTGACTTCAATGGCGAGGATGGAGCCAGAGCCAGACAGTGTATTACAGTAAATGATTTCAGAGGCTGTCTGGGCGGCCTTTGAACAGCTCATTGAAACTGCGCTTAGCCTCACACAGCAAGCTCAAACAAACTCAAACATAAGCCAGATCTGTCATTGTCTATACTGTGTTACCAAGTTTCCTATGCCCATAGCTCTATGTGTGATTTTCTTTGTGTGTGTTTTTAACTTTTACATACAGGATGTGGAGACTTCTTCTCAGCAGGCTGACTTGAGCGTGAATAGTTCAGTGCTTCTATGCCGCAATGGGTCCACTCACACACATCTTAACACATAACGCCAATCTGCCTAACATGAGCCAAATGGGCCACCGTAGACCCATTTGATTCTTACGCTGAGTGGGTAAATGGCACGAGTGCGGTGGCACATCTCAGGCGGAACGCAAGCTTTGGGCAATGCCATCAGTGAGTCCCAACAGTTTTATTATTAGAAAATAAACGGTGCGGTACAAAACTGTGAACGGCGCTAGCACCTCACCATCTGTGTGTGCCAGCTGTATGTGAAACATAGGATTTGGGGGGGTACTGGTGGCACATGGCATCATCTGGCACCAAGAGTTATTTTGGTGCATCTCCCTACACTTTCTCATTTTGCGAGGAATATGTGTTTTCACTTTTCTGAGTGTGTGTGTGTGTGTGTGTGTGTGTGTGTGTGTGTGTGTGTGTTCGGTTTAGCCTCTCTGTGAGTGGTGGTGTCTTTGAGATTAATTGTCTCTCATTGTTTGGTGGGGAAGAAGGTCCTGTGTGTTATCAGTATTGGGATAGCTACATTACTTAATCATTTAAACCACAGAGGAGATCCTTAGCACAGCAGACAGTGTGAGCAAACACAGGCCTCTCTCTCGCTCGCTCTCTGTCACGTGGAATCCTGTACTACACGTTAGACAAGAATGCCCTCAACCCCTTTGGTGGGCTTTGGTGTTGATGGGAGGCAAAAATGCCCACTGCAGAGCAAAATGACTGATGTTTAGATTCATAAAGATGAGAGAACAGACAAAGAATAGGGCTTAGTGTAATTACAGATGCTGTCGTAAAATGGTCTCATCTCCCTCCCTCTCTTTCTCTCCCGCTCTTTCTCTCTCCCTCTCCCTCTTTCTCTCATTTTTTTTTCTTGCCTTGTGTTTTTCACTGCGTTTAGATTTCTTCTCGTCGTGAAGAACCATGATGCAGCAATTAAAACAGAAACCTCGGCAGCAAACCACAACAAATGATCACTTAGTTACCACGGCAATTTGCATCTGCAATAGATTACCGGGCATCCTCGATGCATCCAACAGTAGGGAGCCCTCAGTAAAACACATTTATTAAAACAAACAGGGAAAATATAGCATCTGTATGCTGTAAAGGCAGTTTATTTCCCTTGAAGCATGAACAAACTTCAGCTGCCTCTAAACTAAAAAGCAAGTCGGCCATGATACAGATGAAAACATTTTATCACGTAATGAATCATCTGTGGCGGGTTATGAGTTCTAGTGACCCAGAATGTGCAGGGAAATGCAAGTCCTGCAGGATGGGGAGAGTTTGGAGAGGTTCTTTCTCCACCGAGAACATATGACAAGGCAGATATGTGGTGAGGATTGCAACTCCAATGCAGGTAAACTTGCCTGGCAGACGCAGACGTGGAAGCATCTGGAAACCCCCGAATGTATTGTTGGTAGCATGTGAGATTTTTGTTGCAAATCTTTCCGGAATTGTTTGCTTACATAACTTGCAAGTCAAGTTTCTGGGTGGAGTGCTACATTGAAGGCCACAATTCTGTAGATTTTCTCACTATGTTTCACACATTTCTTTTCATCAAGCAGATACTGAAAGATACATTTCAACGCAAGATTCATTCACAAGTTTGTCTTTTTATTCAATCATTCAGTCATTTTCTCATGCCGTGATTGAAATGGGGACGTCCATTCACTCTGTCACCATGTAATTACTAAATGCGTTATTGTTATGAAATGCATTAATCTTTATCAATGCAATTCTCCCTTGATTTATCCATTTCAAATGTGATTTATCATCCATTAACAGCGTCACACACGCTCCTTGGTGTGAGTGTGTGTGCCGACGTGTTTGTCTTTGTGCATTGGGCGCTTGAGTTTGCACAGCAGCGAGTGGCACACACAGTCTTCTGGGGGTTTATTTAAACTGATAACCTGCTACCACAGGCCTCCAGCAAACTCCCAATCAAGGGGATCTTTTGTTGTCGCCAAGCCCTCCATAACAACCCCCAGCAAGGAGAGACGGAGAGAGGGGTGGGGGGTGGTTGGGCAACGCCTTCAGAAATTAAGCAGCTTATTGCAGACTGTGCAGAATTCAGGTTCCCCAGTGGGGTTCTCATTTTCTAGGAGAAAATGAATACTTTCTTTTTTTTTCTCAAAAGAGTCTCAATGTTTGAAGGAGTCCCTCTGTTTTTTTTTTTCTTTCCTGTCTTCTCCATCTCTCGATTTTTTTTTTCTTTGGTTATTTGCATGCATTTCTGCATACTTTATATTTGTGAACATGCAGTCAAACAGCGTGAAGGACTCTGAGGAGGTAAGGAAATCTCCGCAGCCATTTCACGTGCAGATGCACAGACACGCACCTCGCGGAGACTTCAGTGTGTGGAGAGAGGAGGCAACTGACATGAGATTTCCGATTTCAGGCCCTCCACTTCACCCACTGCCATGCAGTCGAGTTTAATCCATTTCACTTTATCTGGTTTTATACTGATAGATTAATAGAAAAGTTTCGGAGTACAGAGTATTACGGAGTACAGTATTACTTTCGACATGCAGTTGTGTGGTGTTTGCCTCCATTTGTTTCGCGTTTGCATCACGACACTCCAGTTATGGGTGGGTTTCCTTCTCTGCACGCACATTAGACAAATATCTGGAGCCCTTGAACAACCACACACTTTCTCTCTTTCTTTCTTTCTTTCTTTCTTTCCCTTTATGACTCTCTCTATCTGTCTCTCTCTCTCACACACACACACACACACACACACACACAAACACACACGCACACACACACACACACACAAAAACTTACGTACACAGAGGCCACTCTGTTCCCTGGAGGCTCTCTCTCTCTCTGACACACACATGCTCACACGTGCCTCGTCACACTGCAGTGGCAAGTGCTTAGCACCGCCATCAAAGAGGTTTAGCAGATCACGCTAGGCGAGTAATGTGGGCCAGCGTGTCCAACAGCACCCAGGGCCTGCCAGGGGGCCAGAGACTTCCAGCCACTCCCCACATGCCTGGCATGGCACTGGGTCAGGAGCTTGGAGGCCTGGAGTGTGTGTATGTGTGTGTGGAAACAGGGTATTCTGGAGGGCTGGATAGGGTAGAGGTGGCAGTGTTTGCCTTGAGGCCTCGGGGCCATGTTTGCGTATGAGTGTTCACAGGAGGGTGTAACCCAGGGGACACAGAGGGCAAAGCCACAGGGCCAGGCAGGTGTGAGTTGGACATTGGAGGTGTGTGTGTGTACGTACCTCACTTTGTGTGTGTGTATACTTTAACTTATATATGTGTGTGTGTTTAAACCTCACTGTGTGTGTGTGTGTGTGTGTGTGTGTGTGTGTGTGTGTGTGTGTGTGTGTGTGTGTGTGTGTGTGTGTGTGTGCGTGCGCGCGCGCGCGTGCGTGCCTGGCTGTGGCATGCAGAAGAGCAATACACATTATTGCAATATGTGTTTGAAATAAAAAAAAAGAAACCCTCTCTGTTTCTTCAAAGTAGCCTGAAAGCTAAATGTGACTCCCTTTAAAGAGAAACAGTTATGTTAGATCAGTTATGTTCTCAGGGAAGCCCCAGATGTCTTTGTGCTGCATGTTTATTTATAGGTCCTCCGAGAAAACCACTGTCCCCTCCGTGTCTGGGGGCTCGCTGGTTGTGTGGTTAATGCACTGCCTTACAGCACAACCACAGATCAAACTCGATGGCAGCCAAATACCACATGAGTGGGCTGATATTAAGCAGATAAACCACGCAAAGAGAGAGAGAGTGAGAGAGAGGTCTCCTCCATCCATCTCAACCCCCCACTCTCTCTCAGGTCAACAGAGGAGGATACACCCCCAACCCCACATCACCACCACGATCAGCACCACTACCTCTGGGCCTGTGAGGCCTTACTGTCATGGGCCATCTAACCTCAAGGCATCTAGGAAGCTTTGCAGAACTTCCAGGGGCATAAGCCAATACCAGTGCCCAGACAGAAGTAGCCAGAGGTGGGGACAGGACTGGAGAGGAGAGGAGAGGAGAGAAGAGGAGAGGAGAAGAGGGGAGAGGAGAGGAGAGGAACAAAGAGGAGAGTCACAAAGAGGAGAGGAGAGGAGAGGAAGGGCACCTGGCAGTCTATCCAACCACCTGGGGCTCTCACAGTGTAGTCTAGCTCGTGGTCTGCCCATAATGGCACCAGGCTAGCTAATGCATTGCAGGAGTAATGAATTGACATAATGTACAGCATGTCTCCACTCTGAATTGATGGGGGCCATTGAGACGGTAGTTTGGAGAGTGAGTGGAATATGATGCAACTGAGTCACAGTGAGGTTTGCTTTGATTCTCAAGGCCATTGACCCCAAGGCTGATTTATGATTTCTCGTGCTTTCATTACACGCGGTTACAAATGTCTTATTTGAAGTGTTGACAGATCAGGTCAGGTCACTATTTTCCTAGACTCCAAAGGCATGCTTGAGATGGAAAAAAAAAAAAAACTGGCCGTTCATTGTAATGTAACAAAAAGAGATTAGAGCCACACTTATGAGCTTACTCTCGCTCTCACAGTTGCTAATGCTGGATTTAATTTTTGAGTGTGTGTGGTGTGGTGTGTGTGTGTGTGTGTGTGTGTGTGTGTGTGTGTGTGTGTGTGTGTGTGTTCATTTGAGTTTTATGTTTATATGTATATACTATGTGTGTGTGTGTGTATGTTTGTGTCAGTCTGTGTGTTTGAGATAGAGAGTTATATGAAAAGAAAAAGAGTTGTTACTGTGTGGATGGGTTTGTCCTAGCAGTGGAAGCAGAGGACTTCACACAGAGGGGTAGAGAAGTTACTATTCTGGAAGTTGGCAGTATATATGAATGGCTCCATCTTGCGCTCTCTCTCTCTCTCTCTCTCTCTCTGTTATCATTTGTAGCTCCTTACAAGTGTGTGTGTGTGTGTGTGTGTGTGTGTGTGTGTGTGTGTGTGTGTGTGTGTGTGTGTGTGTTTGAGTATATAAAATATAATGATCTGCCTCTAACTGCATTTCTTTGCTGGTCTTATTATTATTATTTTTCCTATGTCCCCATTGGTCTCTCTCTCTCTCTCTCTCTCCTCTCTCTCTCTTTCCCCACACACCCCTCCCTCTCTTTCTCTTGAAAAAACAGAGCAAATTCAGAAATAAGTCCCAGGCCGTAATTCAGGAGTAATGGATAATAACTGATGATAAGTCATTGCCTTGGAGCTGGCGGGGAGCCAGGCCGGGTGCTGGCTGAGCTCTGGCTACTGTAAGGAGGGACGCCTCGTCCCATCTCATCCCAACCCCGTCCCACTGGAGCCTGTCCCCTCCAGGAGCCGGCCGGCCGGACGGACGGCAGCTTTATCTCCCGCAGGGAGCCGAGGCTCGGCAGCCCAGTCTCTGGGTCTGGGCAGTGGTTGACAGCAGCGGCTGAAATCACCGTAATAAATTAGGTGGGTGGGTGGCTGGGTGGGTGTGGGTTTACTAGTGCTTTGCGGCATGCAACCCTCTGGTTTTCTTAATAGAATGTACTTTTTAAGGACCCTGCCTATTCCTGTAATCTTCCATCTTTGTGTGGTGTGTGTGTGTGTGTGTGTGTGTGTGTGTGTGTGTGTGTGTGTGTTACTTTGTGTGCTAGCCTCTGTGTATGTGTATGTATGTGTGCGTGTGTGCTTTTGTGCACACTGCCAAGTAGGTACAGAGTTCAAAAAGGATATTGGCATTGCAACTGTAATAGAAATGCACCAATCATGGTGTGATAAAATAGTATAGATTTTTACCGTTCTATTTTATATAAAAGATTGTAAATTGTAATATATATGTACATACATACATGTATATATATACTCATAACATAGCAACAGACATTGATAATATCATAGCTGAGCAATATGAATTATAATATGAATTGATAATATTGATAATTTAATTACTATAATATTATTGTAATTACTATAATAGTATACAATTTATTTATCTTGATTTAGAATGGTATTTGATTTTCTCTGTACTCTGTGTTGTGTGTTGCATGAGGTAAGAGATAATATACGTATTTGGAATGGAAATATATGATCCCTTAAAAGTTTTTTTTTCAACCCTCAGTTTTCCATCTTACAAGGTCAGGGTGATCACATGTTCATTCTCCCTCTCTCTCTCTCTCTCTCTCTCTCTCCCTCCTTCCCTCTCTCTCCCTCTCGTCTTGTGTCAGTTCTTCCTCCCCCGTTGGTCTGGCAGGGCATTTATGATGGGGCTGCTGAGCTGCAGACAGCTTTATAACTGTAATTCCTCAGACTCTCCGCCTAGATCGAAATCACCCCGGTGGTGGAGGTGGTGGTGTCTGTTTCTGTGTGTGTGTGTGTGTGTGTGTGTGTGTGTGTGTGTGTGTCGGTGTGTGTATGTGGGGAGGGGGGGTGTAGGGACTTCTTCTGGTTGCTGTAACCTCATTCACTGCCACAGAGTCTATGATTGGCAGGTTGGAAGGTAATGCTTTTTGTTTTGTTTGTTTTGTGTGTTTGTGTGCATGTGCATGCGTGCGTGTGTGTGTGTGTGTGTATGTGTGTCTGTGAGTGTGTGTTTGTCTGTGAGTGCATGTGTGATATGTGTGTGTGTGTGTGTATAACAGAGAAAGAGGGGAGGGAAAGTATGTTAGTGGTGGGTTAATGAGTATATATGTGTGTGTGTGTGTGTGTGTGCGTGTGTGTGTTTCCACATTCTTGCCTCACTCCCCATGATCTCAGTACACTTAATATTTCAGACAGATACTCTTACAGACTTTGTTTAATGAGATGCCTCTACACTGAATAGAAAAAAAAATACTCACACACACACACACACACACACACACACACATACACACTCCGAATGTTATGCAGAGAGAATGTTATTACTTAAATGGACTTTGCGAGACAAAGACTCAGGTATTATCATAATTAAAAGCGAAAGGCACCATATGGTGCAGGAGAGAGAGGAGCATGTAAACAATCAGAGTAAAAGCTCCGGGGCGAGCGCAATCATATCGTCTCGTTTCAGGATCGCTCATTTCTGAAAGAAGCCTACCAAAATAGAAGGAAAAAAAATGTCTACTGTGAGGGATGCTTAGCAGTTGTGTGTGTGTGTGTGTGTGTGTGTGTGTGTGTGTGTGTGTGTGTGTGTGTGTGTGTGTGTGTGTGTGTGTGTTTGTATGTGTATGTGTGTGTGTGTGTGTTAGTGTGTGTGTGTTGAGTGTTTCTGAGGTGTGTATGTGTGTGTGTGGTCTTGCGCATCTTACTGTCCAACCCCTGCTGCTGGACAGAGGTCAGCGCCTCTCTCTTGTTTCGTGAGTCACTCAGATGGACTCAGCGGTCGAGGGCTGCGGTTGCGAGCAGCGTTTTCTCTGTTGGCTGAAACGATCTCCAGTTATCACCCCCTCCACCCCACCTCGGGCCCTCAGCCTCTCTCCCTCTTTGTTGACCTCAATAGGTGTTCTCAGACGACTGCTATCATTCCAGCACTGGGCTGGGAGGCGCCCCGAGGCTCTGATGATGACTTGCTCTCAGCAGCTCGGCACACACATCTCATCTCATCTCACCACACCACAACACTCCCACGACAGAGCACAGACCCACCAGAGACACTGACCAGCCACCTCACACACAGTCTTTTGCCTTTCATCTACACCACAGATATACCTACACCTCACACACACACACACACACACACACACACACACATGCACAGGACACATGGTGTACACAGATACAGTGTCTTTGCTGATCCATATCCGCATACTGAATATTGACATACACACGCACAAACACATACACACACACACACACACACACACACACACACACACACACACACACACACACACAGAACCGCATACACACACACAGGTACACTTACAGTTATATACTATATAAAGGTGGACACATGGTGTATGCACACACAAAATGTGTTTGCAGGCCCACATTGCATAATGTATATTGACATAATTTATGTATAACTCACACACTCATACAAATACACTCGAGTAAAAACAAAAACAATGATATACCAACATGCTCATGTTCTCTTTCACAGTCTACACTCACAAGCATGTATGTCTACATACAGCCATACACACAACTACACCACTATAAATCTACCACTCACCCTCATTCATTCATCAATACAACTTGTACATACACATTTAGTCCTGCACTTTGCCCTTTTAGAACACACACACACACACATACACACACACGCACACATATACACACACACACACACACGCACACATACACATACATACACAAAAACACATACATACACATAAACACACGCACACACACACACATGCATACACGTGCGTATACACACACACACACACACACACACACACAGGCACCGGGGCTTTGTCCATGTTTATGAGGCGGGCCCCCCGGGCGAGCAGAAATAGCCTCCACATGGGCTTCAGCCTGCAGATCCAGTGGCCAGGGCAGGAAGCTGTTATATGGTTACAGTTATTTTGGTTGTCTGTCTGGGTATAGGTTTTGCAGGGCACATTCGCTCGCTCAGGGAGGGATCAATATTTGTCATAAAAAGCCCTGCTGCCCGCATCACCCTGCCTGTGCCCTCTGTCAGCACGGGTGACTGGGGAGGAAGGGAAAGGGGCAGTTGCAAGGCTGTGTGGCTCCTCTTTGTGTGTGTGTGTGTGTGTGTGTATTCTTTTGGAGTATGTGTGTAGCCTTCAGTGCATGTTTGAGTGTGTGTGTGTGTGTGTGTGTGTGTGTGTGTGGTGTGTGAAAGAGAGACAGTATAGTATGTGTGTAGCCTTCAGTGCATGTTTGAGTGTGTGTATGTGTGTGTGTGTGTGTGTATGACAGAGGGAGAAAGGAAGAAATTCTATGTGTGTGTGTGTTTGTGGTGTGTGTGTGTGTGTGTGAAAGAGACCTATGTCTATGTATGTGTGTCTGTGTGTGTGTGTATTCACAGGAGTGTCAGTTGTCATCACCTCTGCTGATTCTGTTAAGTTCACTAACCTGCTGTCATTTGCTCTCTGTCCCATATAAAAAAGGAATGACAGTTACGTGCCAGACTATGTCACTGTGTCAGTGTTTGATCTGGACTATCAGAGCGTGCCGTAAAACCTCTTTTACCAAAGAGGATGTCGATCTGTCGTCAGTTGGCTATGACAAATGAGTGACACACTCGACAAGAGCCGTTACAAAAGACTTCATGTACCTGTTTGCTCATAGCGAAAACTCAACTCTGCCCTTTGATGTGTCTCACAGTGCATTTGCCAAGTGTTTGAAGGCAAAGAGAACAGTTCTCCTCAGTGGCGCTTTTCTTCAAGGGAGACATGTGTTTGAGGGCTCTTCAGTTTGTGTTTGAACCACACCTGTGTGTCTGTGTCTACTCACATATGACTCTGTTCATGCGAACTGCAACAACCAAACAGGGCAGCTTTTTTTTCCCTCCGGAGTTGGGATTTTTCGTTTCGTTTGTGTTTCTCCCTCGCTCTCTGGTGAACCTGATCGTAAAACGTGCGGCTTGCCGAAGAAAGCTCCCCTTGGAGTGAGCCCACTCCAAGCACTGTGTTTTCTCTGTGCTGTTCAGCTGTGCAGTGCGCTGACTGTACTGAGATCAGTTGCGCAGAGCTGGGGAAAGCAGGGGCTGTGCTGGGTTGTGCCATGCTGGCTGCAGTGGGCCGTGTGTGCATGGGGCCGTGTACTGCTGACTTGTGGGAAAAAAAAAAAAAAACGAAGCATGACAGCTCATGGGAGTGACATCCGCTGTAACCGTGACGATGATCCTATCTCCTCAGCTTGATTAAGTGCTCAAAACTCTGTCTCTGTGTGTGTGTGTGTGTGTGTGTGTGTGTGTGTGTGTGTGTGTGTGTGTTTGTGTGTGTGTGTGTGTGTGTGTGTGTGTATTTTTTAGGTAACTGAATAAGGTCTGAGAGGGACACCCACATACAACAATGAATGTTTCCATTGTGGGTTAACAAACCCAAGACCACATGCTTTTAGGTCAAAAAAGCGTTACTATGATACGCAAATCAGCTTTCCTATTGAGCAGCAAAAGTCCCCTCAAAGCCCACATGTTAACTAATTGTGGTCCACTGGGCTTTTTTCTAATGATTCAGTGTTTGACGGTGTTAGTCAGTCTTAGTCAGTGTGTGTGTGTCTGTCTGTCTGTGTGTGCGTGAGTGTGTGTCTGTGTGTCTGACTTGCTAATGGAAGGGGTTTGGCCTCTGCTGCTGTGACGCCATGCCCTTGTCACCTGTTCCTATGCTTAGTGTGGGGGTGTCACAATGCCTTTGATGAGAATTCTTTTTCCTCCAAGAGCGCCATTTCCTCCAAGTGCCATTTTTTAGAGCACAGAGTCCTTTTTCTTGCACGTGTCGCAAAAAGGACATGTGCAGGCGTGCCTTCTCGCTTGAGTTGGGAGGGCTTTGATCGAGAACGGGCCTCTGTATGCGTGTGTGTTTGTGTGTATAAAAAAAGACACTTCATGTCCATCTCTGCTAAAACGAGACAATAAGATTGATCATGTTGACGGTTTGGTGTTTTCTTGCATCCTTGGCGACCGTGTGTATGTTTGTTTGCTCTGGAAGCGTTGTTATGTCTCTTGGTGCATACTTCACTTTCACCTTGTGGGGTGACTGTGAGCCTGAATGTATTCTCAGTTTATCTGTCAATCATGTGAAGCGAGGTTTCAGAAGAGACCTGATGAAGTGCTTTATAATTTTTAATGGGAACGGAAGCCACACGTTTCCTCCAG
>PYXC01000629.1:9745000-9762500 GCA_015244755.2 Tenualosa ilisha
TCTGTGAAGCTTGTATATGGTACCATTCTCTGGGTTCATTTGCAACTCTTAGAATTGTCCGGTTTTACGAGATTGCCGTGCGGTGTGGTGCTATTTATATTTAAGAAAAGTGAAAGCCCCCCACCAAACACTGGCTCAGACCTGTCCTGAGCTGTCCTCTCCTGGCATCCTGCCAGGACATCACTTCCTTCTCTCTCTCTCTCTCTCTTTCTCTGTCTCCCTCTCTCTCTCACTCTCTCTCTTTCTCTGTCGTACACTAATCATTTGGACCTCAGCAATCTCGTCCTCTCTCTCTCTCTCTCTCTCTCTCTCTCTCTCTCTCTCTTTAAACAAAAAAGGAAGACCATACTCAGTCTTGTTAAATGCCACACTCTGCACTTTGCATTTACAAAACAAACAAACAAACAAACAAACACATGTTTTAGTATGAATCACACTGCACCCCCTCCTCCCCACAGCAAGTGAAGTGCTTTGTCCTTGGGCCCAGTGCGCATAAATATATGGACACTTATCAGTCTGTGCGGGATCATGTTCTCGAAGGGTAAGTGAGCGATTGGATTTACCCATGGCATTCAGCAAGTCTCGGCAGAGACTACACTGCGGCAACAGCTCCCGGCTGGTGTAAGTAACATAGTTTAAAAAACGGCCTATTAATAGGCAGCTCTGTTAAGGCGCGTGTTGCCTCTGACAAGTGCGTGGGGGTTGTGTGTTGAGGGTGGGGGGTGTATGTTGAGGCTGGGGGGGGTATGGGAAGGGTCGGGGGGGGTTTACCAGCCTGCCTGCCTGCCTGCTTCCTTGTCTGACTTGAGGGCCTGGGGTTGGGGTTGGGGTGGGTGGGGTGGGGATGGGGGACACAACAGCCCCAGCAGCTGCGCAAAGACGAGCCTCGCCAGCCCGACTGTGATGCCTTTCAGCGAAGGGGAAAATTTAATGTTCCACACTGGCCTGTTTGTTACCCTCAGTGCTGGTTCAGATTGTGGATGGGATTCACAGCATGAAAGACATTCTCTTCCCTTCTCCACTTCACTTTTATCCCCCCTCCTCCCCGCCACTCCATCATTAATGAATTAGAAGTGTTACGCTGCTGATTGTGTAAGTCACACGCCAAGCCAGACTATAAAGTGGAATGCTTTTCGTTTTTTTTGTTTTTTTTTTTTCCTTTTCTTGGTAAAAACACCATATGGCACCAAAATTGTACTGTACAATATAAGAGCAAAGCTATTTCATTTAATTAAAAATTACAGATTAACTTTTTTTTTAAACTCAGTAACACGCGTGGCTATGTAGCGCTGTTTGTCTTCTGGCTAATTAAAGTGAAATCCAAGACACTCGTCTCTCAGTTGAACACACGTCTGGGAGGAACATTACACGCCCCCGTGAGAAGAGGAGGGAATTCAGTAAATAAGATTCCGGCTGCCCCTGACACCGCCTGTCCTTTTCACCATGAGCGTGGTGATGTTGATGGTGTGTGTGTGTGTGTGTGTGTTGGGGGGGAGGTTAGTGTATCGTTTTGACTGGCAAACGGCTCTGGTAACGGGAGACGGGTCAGTGAATGTTCTCCACTTCCCCTCTCTCTTCAGTAGCGCAGGGTCACTTTGCCTTTGCCCAAGAGGTGGGGTTTGGGGGGGGGTTGATGGGGGTGATGAGGGGAGGGGGGGTTGAGGCAGGTGGCTGGCATTCCGCAGAGGCCGCAGCCTCTCGCAGGGGAATGGGGTGACAGAATGCCACTGGAGAGCATCTCGGCGTTTGTCACTCGCTCGGCTCGTTGTCTTGGGTCTAGGGAGTTTCAGCAAAGGACATTCATGGTGTGTGTGTGTGTGTGTGTGTGTGTGTGTACGTATGTGACGAAGGATCAGTCCAAGGCCATGTCATTGTGTTGGCAATGGCAGAGGCTGAGGAGGATTGCGGGTGTGTCATTAAGAATCTTCAGCAGGTATGGCATGAGAATTAATCGTGATGGTATGATCTCAACAGGAGGGGGATCTCACACACACACAGACACACACACACACACACACACACACACACACACACACACACACTGAGCCATCAGTTCCTCAGCCCTAGCTGACGTGCTTCACCCCCCCACACACACACCCTCTGTACCACCCTCCAACCCACCAGCGGCCTTCTCTCTCTCTACACTGCTCCTCAAGGGGAAGCGCCTTTCTCTGAATAAATGGCTTCCTGCCTGGAGATGATGAGGGCCCAGGGGAGGAAAGGGCCCCGCTCTCTCTCTTATCTGCTCCCGCAGCGCTCTCTCCTCGCCATCAAAGCCTCGCGCCACCTCTGCTGTGAACGACTCCTCTCTTTTCTTCCTTTTTTACGAGCTTGTCCGGCCCTCGGCCTCGGAATGCTTAGACCACAGTGAAACAACAGCCCCACTCCCACCACACAAACACACACACACTCATTCTACCCCCCCCCCCCAAACACACACACAAACACACACATACACACACACACATACACACACATATATATGTCAACTTATACAGGCACACACACACACACACACACACACACACACTGTCCGCATCCTGCTCATGCGTGACAGACTAGATAGATGAGGCCCGTAAAACAGGAGCCCACTGGTCAGTTCGGTGGCATCTGACCAGGCCAGGAAACCCCAGGTGACCCCGAGAAGGGACCTGGGGATGGTGGTAGTTTGTGTGTGTGTGTGTGTGTATTCTGACTGATCTGGGCCAGCCAGGGATATTCCTGTTTCTCACCAACTCCCCCACTATATTCCCGTTATGCAAGAACCTTTCAGCACCACAGAGCGCTCACACCACCTGACTACAATCCAGTTGAGACCGGTCAGTACCTCCGCTCATTCCTAATGTTTTCCCACTGCGTACATGTACATATATATATATATATATATATATATATATATATATATATATATATATCCGGACTCATCACCACCCTCTTACAGGGTGTTGTAAGATGCTGCTTGCCCCGATCACGCTACTCCTCGTGGGACTTAGTGGCTTGCGACTGCCTCGACGCATGTGCTCTCTGCTTCCCATGTCCACGGCCTCTTCATTCCTCGAGTCCGCATTGAGCCTGAAACCCCTGTACAGGATAGAGATTGCTTCCTGCCCCTGATAGCCCTGGGGGTGGGTGCCGCTGGCCCTGCTGGCAGATATATGGGTCACTCTGTTTGTGTAGTCAGACCGGCTATTTGGCCTTCAGTTGAGGAAGCATGGTGAGGAGGATATCACTGTTTGCACAGACACGCGGGTCTCAACAAGACATGACTAGACGCATCCTTGGCTTCGGGGAACGCGTGTGCGTATGCATTAGTGTGTACGTGTGTGTGTGTGTGTGAGAAAGAGAGTATGCATATGTTTGATTCTGTGTGTAGGCCTGTATATGTATATATATATATATATATATGCATATATATATATATATATGTGTGTGTGTGAGTATGCGTATATTTGATTCTTTTTGTAGGCTTGTATATGTGTGTGCATGTGTGTATGTGTGTGTGTGAGTATGCGTATGTTTGATTCTCTGTGTAGGTCTGTGTGTGTGTGCTTGTGTGTGTTTTTGAGGGTTACAAGGATGTTGGGAGGTCTGAACTGGATGGTGAAATTACTTACGGCAAAAGTAATATCTTCTGCCAGCCGAGCATCATCTATCCAAACAGTAATCACTGCTCTCCTCTCTCTTCGGCTCATCTCTCCTCTGAAGCCTCCTGTGCCGCTGATTTAAAGCGTGCTTGATTATCCATGCCCACATCTCTCCCCGTGTTGAATTAATTGGAGCAGGTTAGACAGACATGGGCTGAGATACCATTACAGCTTTCGACACAATCGGAGCATTCAGAGGGGTGCATCTGTTCTGGGGAGTGACGCTCACCTACAAAACAGCCAAGGTTTAACCCCCAAAAGTCCCAAGAAGTGGGCCAGTAAACATTTGCGCTTCAGTGAGGATTCATCAGGAATCTGCTTTGTTTTGTAGATCATTGAGGGGGAGATTTGGGGTTGAGAAGAAACTACATATTGTAATGTACTGTAGAGGATTTGTGATCACTGGATGAAGCAATAGGTGCAGTATTTTAGATATTTCAGAATTGTAAGTGTTTTTTCTATTTATTTATTTATAATCGTGGTAAGTAAATAATTCACTCACACACAATGTGAATAGAAAGTGTGCAGGAAACAGAGACAGGAAACAGAATGACCTCCTTGATAATTGATTCAGGAAGAGATGGAGGAAAGCTGGTTAAATTCTTTGGTTTTGAGTAACTTAATGTCCTAGATATACACAGCATACGTGCAAAGGCGCGTACGCCTGCAGTCATACTGCCCCCCCACGCAGGCACGCACACACGTGCACACACACACACACACACACACACACAGCTGTGGGACAGAAACTTGGCTCGTTCCCCTTGGCTTCTGTTTGCCATACTGAGATCACTTCTACCACATCAAATATCAGAAACACCTCAAACGGCCTCAACTGCCACTACCTGAAGCTAAAACACACACACACACACACACACACACACACACACACACATGCACACAGACACTCAAACCACAAGGACGGGGGAGTGAAATTAACCTGTGTACGCAGACAAACAAACCAATGTCTGGACGGCAAGACTTATTGACTATATGAAATTCATTTGCAAAGTCAAATGCTTTGTTAAATGTTCCTCCATTGGCCAAGTAGTTGCAGTGCAGTTGAAGAATGACAAAATAAATCTAAAAGTTTGGAATAAATCAGTAATGATTGAATTTAAAAAGCTGATTTAATCCCTTGTTCATGAAGATGAACCAAATAGTTTGTTTACTGTTTAGACACAAATCCCTGGTAGCATGCAGAAGCAAGAGGTAATCTATAATGAATGTTCTTTGCTCTTAGGGCTCTCTCTCTCTCTCTCTCTCTCTCTCTCTCTGTCTGTCTGTGTGTGTGTGTGTGTGTGTGTGTGTGTGTGTGTGTGTGTGTATTACCCCACATACACATTGACTGAGTGCATCAGTGTGACACAAGGGAATCCCATGAAAAACAATTCTTTGTGAGCATGCACAAACGCAAGGACAACAATCAAGATGAAACCTGAGATAAATTCTACACACACACACACACACACACACACACAGACACATGCACACACACATGCACATACACATACACAGACAAACAGATGTGCATGTGCACATCCACAGACACTCAAACCACAAGGATGGGACACACATACATGCACACGCACACACACACCACACACACACACACACACACACACACACACACACACACACACATACACACACACTCACAAAGAGACAAAACTGAAGACTGACCCTATCGTCATAATAACGCCCTGTGTTCGGAATAACACCCTCATGCAGAAACTCCAGCTATGAAAGTCACTGCTGAGACACCAGACATGCCACTGAATAAGAGATAGAGGAAGTGAACTTTCTCAAGGGTGATAATAATAATAATACTAATAATACTAATAATCATTAATACAAATAATAATCAATAATGATAATAATTAATAATTAATAATAATAATTGTACAACTATGGAGGAAAAATAGAGCTTTAGATATGAGTGTGCCTGCCATGACCATCTGCTGCCCCCTAAAATGGCCCTAGATGAATATTCTCAGGAATATGAAACTGATACCGATGGTTATGTCTGCCCTCTAGGCTCTCTTGAGAAGTCTTCTGCAAAGGTCTCTTCCTATGAGTGTGAACCAGCAAGCACACACTCATGCAGCTGAGAGCTTTCATTTGCACACACTCTCTCTCTCTCTCTCTTTCTCTCTCTCCCACTCACTCTCTATTTCTCTGTCTTTTGCTCGCTTTCTCTCTCTCTCTCTCTGTGTGTGTGTTCTCTCGTTCTCTCTCTCTTTCTCATCTCGCCATCTCTCATATCACTGCATTGACCTTCAGTCTCACTTGCCTCCCACAGTCACAGGATGTGATGCAACTGCGGCCTGTGCGCTCGCAGCAAATGGCGTGTGGTTAAGGCCGCAGAGAGAAACGGCAATATGTGGAGATGGGCGTGCAAACATGGCGCCTAGGAGACAAAGCGGGGGGGAGGGTGAAGTTAAGAGAATACTGGTGATTCACTATCAGTCACAGCACTGAGCGTGCTAGTCTTTCTTGCATTCGGTTTCACAAAACGTCTCCTCAAAGTGTGTGAACGTGCACATGTTATCTCGTATGAAAGAGGTTCAATTGTTTTGTTCTTGCTTTTTTCCTTGAAGTATGAAGGCGTGTTGTTGGCTACTGGCATTTGTTGTAGTGAATGCAGCTGTGAGGGCAAAGACAAGGCTGCTCATTCTGGTGAAGTTCTGTTAGTCTTTGAAGACAATAGAAAAGAATTTCACTCTTGAGGGAGATCATAAGATCAGCCATTCTTTTTCTTGCAAGTGTTCAGTGGTAGAGAATTTGAAGCCCTGTGCAGCGTTCCTCTTTCAAAACATTAGACTTAGGGAAAAAAAATGTAGTTGTACCTTGTCTTTCTATGTCATCTTCAAAAACATGCCAAGTCAATTGCTCAGAAAGGTATGTGTATGTGTGCGAGTGTGTGTGTGTGTGTGCGTTAGTGTGTATGAATGTTTGTATATACACAACTACTCTAAAATCTGTTAATAGGAACACACTTGGGGCCTTTTGTGGTGTATTCCTGAATAAATCTGCTAATAGCCCTTTCTTTTTTTCTCAAAGCGCAGCACAGTCAAAGTTAATCGGACCCTTCTCTCCGCCCTCATCCCCCATACGTCCCCTCCCTGCCTCAGGCAAGGGCTGTGAATGTGGACCAAAGTCAAAGGCAGGTAGATGGGCTCCCGTCCAAACTCACAGCATGTCTGCATCCATAGTCTACCCTTATGTTATAGGGGTCTCCTTGCATAGGCTGCTCCATCATCTCTGCTCTCCAGCAGCATCCCCCCTTCTGCTCTGTGACAATAACGTGTGTGTGTGTGTGTGTGTGTGTGTGTGTGTGTGTGTGTGTGTGTGTGTGTGTGTGTGTGTGTGCGTATGATGGTGTACATAACATGTGTATGCAAGTGTGTATGAGATGATGTGTTTGTAATGGTTTTTCTGTCTGTGCGTGTGTGTATGTGTCTGTGTGTGTGTGTGTGTGCGTAAGCGCATGCATGTATGATGGTGTACATAACATGTGTTTGCAAGTGTGTATGAGAGTTTGTAATGGTTTGTCTGTCTGTGTGTGTGTGTATGTGTGTGTATATGATGGTGTGTATATGTAGGTGTGTGTGTGATGATGTGTTTGTAATGGTTTGTCTGTGTGTGTTTATGCGTACATGTATGATGCTGTGTGCATGTAGGTATGTATGTGACAGTGTGTTTGTAATGATCTGTCTATATCTGTGTGTGTGTGTGTGTGCGTGTGTGTGTGTGTGTGTAAAGTAGGGATGATCCCTCAGGGCCATGTCTAAGCTGTCATTGTATGTTGCCCCGTAATTATAGTTTCAAACTGAATTTATGGGTCTCAACTGTAAAAAGCAGCCAGAATCGGGTCCTTCACGATGCATAAAACAACGAACCATAAGAGACAGAGTCAAACAACAGCATAATTACCCTTCTAATGACCAGAGACAAAGCCATTTGTTTCGTGTGGAATGCCCACTTGATGTCTCTCATTTAGTGTGGCTGTTGCCACAACATGTATCCCTAAGAGAATGATATGACTGCTGCCCACAATGGGAAGAAAAGGGGCGTTGCGTAGATTGGCTGTGGTATGTAAGCATATTTGTTTACACACACAGAAAGACACACACACACACACACACACACACACATACATACTCACACACACACACACACACGGGCAGACAAACTGCACACAAACATTTGGCCTGTCCCGCACAAAAGGCTCACAAATGTTTGTTCAAGAGATTGTTGAACACAAACCAGAGACTTACTTACACACACACATGCACACAAGCACACAAACGCACACATGTACATACACACACACAGGCACACACACAAAACACAGTCATTTACAGGCAGGCTGCAAGCCTCAAGCCATGCACAAGTCTCTGCACAGTTTCTGTAAGGGTATCTTATAAGCATGCTTTAAAAAAAGCCTCAATGGCCCTGTCTCTACAGGTTAGTCAGGTTGTCCATCATTCCCTCTGACAGACCCCAATATGCCCCCCACCCAAAACGACATCTCTGCTGATGGTTCCCATTTGGAAGGCTTCATATTCATCAGACTGCGTGCCAGGGCATTCAGTGCGAACGCTTGGCTCCACTCCTGGATCCTACGTCCTGTGTTCTGTGTTCTGAGCCTCCTTTCTCCCCTCTCGCCCTCTCTCTTAAGGGGAGGGGCTAATTGACCCGCCGAGGAAGGCAGGAACTGCAGCACGGGTGTCTGGTTCTGCCATCCTCACTGTCTCTGCTGCCGCGGAAACAATGGGACAGCGTCCCACCTCCCTTCCTCCTCCCCATCCACCTATCAGCCCCCCAACGTTGGCAGGCAGGCAGGCGGGCAAGTGAGCGAGAGAGATAGAGAGAGAGAGAGAGAGACGAAGAGAGTGAAGGAATGAGTGAGCGAGTGCGAGAATGAGTTCGGCTAAGCAGGATGGACAGTGAGTGACAGCGCTCAAACGGAGGATAGAGTGTCGTCTCCTAGCGCCAGCACAGCGAGAAGTGATAAACACAGGTAATTTGAGCCACAGACAGAAAGAGAGAGAGAGAGAAAGAGTGAGAAAGAAAGAAAGAAGGGAAGTCAGAGAGAGAGAGAGTGAAAGGGGGAGGAAGAGAAGGAGGAGGGGAGGTTAGGAAGGTGTGTGGCTCGACCCAACACACGCACCATCAAATATTAACACCACTACTTCCGAATAGAGGGCCTGGACCCTGGAGTGCTTTACCGCTTCTCTACCTTTCTTGAAATGTTTTCATTCCATGTGTGGGACCTCTCTAACAGTTATTTCTGCTGCTGTTTTTGTCCGGCATGGGCATGTTTATGGAACGTTTATCGTATTTTGTTATTATTTATGATTTTTTTTTTCTCCCTTTCACTCGGTGCATGGGCTGTAAATACGCCTACGTGAAAGAGGTCCCCAGTTCCTGCCCCAGCCGTAATGGGCAATGTAAACATGCTAAAGTAATTTGAATTCTAACAAAGTGGAGATTAGCTGTTGACAGTTTGTGGCGTGGCGATTATTTCTAAAATAATCCTGTTTTGATATGCATCAGCGTCCCGGCAGGAATTTTTCAATTTGTTTCCCTATTGCCGCATGTAAACAAGCTCCAGTGTCTCCTTATCACGCACAGGCATGGTCATCGCGGCGACACGTGCTGTCTGCTCCTCTGTGCTGCGTATAGAGAGTCCCCCCCTCTTTCAACGTCCAACCCCCACCCCTCCTTCCACTACCACCCCCTCCCCATTCTCCCCCAGTCTGGTCACTGAGGCTCGGAAAAGGCTGGCTTGTCTGGGTTTCAACAAGTCCCTTTATCACGTCCCAGGTAGGGGTGTTTTTTTTATGTATGTACCTGAAAAATCATTTGCAAACATGAAGTCCTCACTATGCACCCTGTGAATATGTTCTGCTTGAGGAGTTTTTGCCTATTCCCGTCTGTATGAATAGGCAAATGCTCAGGCTGTCAAAATCAAAATGGCCTCCTCGGACCCAACATAATCAGGCCAAGCCAGGGACCTGGAGCAGGTGATAAATGTTTACTCCTGGGCTGATTGTAGCTGGTATACACTATGGAGAGAATTGGTCATTTAAATATCTCACACATACACATATGTACATACACACACACACACACACACACACACACACTGACACAGACATGTTAGGTCACACACACACTCATACACACACACACACAAACTTTGTGGCCAGACACACAGAGAAAGAGAGAGAGAGAGAGAGAGAGAGATTTAACTCCAAATTAAAAGTAAAGTCCCTAACTTCAGAAAGAGAGAAAAGCTTGCAGGTTAAAAATGTGCCCCCCTGGTGATTTTGAGTTTGTGGTAATCGTCTGCGCTCAGGGCACATTGTAGGCCTCCTCTGAGGCACCTCTGACATGATAACTCATTTTATTCATGTGAACACACTACCAACTCCCACATGGGCACAGGACCACTTGAAATTGCCTTGTATGGCATGCTATGCTGGCTCCCATTCTGTGATAGATTGCTCTTGCCTGCGACTCATCTGCATGGATGGCATCATGCTCTAATGTATTTCAGGATTATGCCGAGATAAACACAGTAATCCTGAATGTGGTCAGAGACTGTGAATTACCTCTCCCTGCCCCCTCACTCTGGGAAACAAAAAGGTCACGATAGGATCAGATTGCTTTGAATTAATAAGTTCAATCTATTGTGCATTGGTCTGGTCTCAATGCAGCCAAAATGAGCTCCCAACCTCCCCCATCACACATATGACCAGAGAACAGGGGTCGTCAGGGTTTGCACTGGAGGGGACAGTTTTGATTCGAGGTGACCAGCAAGACGAGACTGCGGTCACTTGAATTACAAAACCTGCACACGATACGCTGCCAAGGTTGATGTCCAGTTAGTGCTGACAGTTGAAATCGATTCCGGCCAGATCACTTACTCCTATAAATCGTTATGGCCACATGGTGCTGGCAATAGTATTTTCAGGAAGGTGAGTGTTTCAAGGTACTTTTCCCCCTTATATGCTTCCCCTCCCCCCTTTTTTCATTGTGAAAAAAGGGGGGTAAATTACTCACAAATACTAGAGTGAAAAAAGGATTTGGACAACATTAATTGGACAAAGAATGCATCATTATTGGTGCATGGAAATTTTAAATGTTCAGATAGATTCAAAATCCTATACATGTGGATCTATAGCTTAAACAGAATGAAATAAAGTGGTAAACAAACAAACAAATAAATAAATAATGCACATTTGCACCTAGTGAATAAAGACACATACTCCATTTGAATTTTGGGAGTGTCTCAAACAAAAAAAACTGGTAAATACTAGATCTCAGTGTTTCAGTCCTCCAACACCACCATGTGCAGCAGTTCAATATCTCTCAGTCCTGGCAAGCTCTGCACACCAACAGTAAATATTGATTATACTGTAAAGGATTATTAGGCCTGAAGGCTTTTATTACTGTAACTGACTGTATGGCAATAATAAAACCTCTGTGTGTATCATTTCAAAGGGACTTGGGTCAAACACACACCAGGTGATAAACTGCCACTTTCTCCACAGCTTAAGAAATGCACTTCATCTAGATTACCTGAGTTACACACATAACAGTGCAGTGATTCTCCAAGAGGATTTTTGTGTGTGTATGTGTGTGTGTGTGTGAGTGTGTGTGTGTGTGTGTCTGTTGCCCCAAACTGGCCAGAGTCAGCCACTCTGACTCCCTAATTCCATACCGATGACAATAAAACGCTCCAACCTCAACAGCCGCTCCAGCCTGTTCACGCAGTGCTCTGCCACTTGCAGTGCATTCTCTAAGTGAAATAGTGTGTGTGTGTGTGTCTGTGTGTGTGTGTGTGGTGTGTGTGTGTGTGTGTGCGTGAGAGAGAAAGAGAAAAAAAATCCAGTAGCAATGCAAATGTGTGCCCCGCAATGGAGTATGAATTACCCCTACAATACAAAACTAAGTGGATAAATTGGCAGAGTGAATTACCTTTAGATGCACCCCTCATTAATCTAGTCTAATCCATTCAGAGCGAAGCGCGGATATCTCAGGGAAGAGTGGGCACGCTGTTAATGATTAGACCGAGGAGTGAAATCATTACTACCTTTAATGTTCCCAATCTAATTGAGGCATTAATTTAAGCTGAGAAACCCAGCCGAGTATTATTTATAACTGCTTTTTAATTTAGTGGCGGCCTATCGGCGAGAATATCCCTGTGTCGTCGTTATGGCTGCCGCGCCGCGTGGCGCTGCTGGGAGAGTCATGCATTTACATACAGGGGAGTACACAGCCCACTGCCCCCTCTCCGCTCAAGAAAATAATCAGATTTTGAAGCTTTCCTTTCTGCCTCACCTTGAGATTATTAAAATGTAAAACCTTTGTGTGTTTGTGCGTGTGTGTGCATGTATGTATGTATGTATGTATGTGTGTGTGTGTGTGTGTGTGTATATATGTGTGTGTGTGTGTGGATATAAGTATTATTATGATTTGATATTATTATTCCTAACCAATTGAATATTTCACACATTATTTATAAGGCCTTGTCTTGTCATCTCAACCCACATTATGTTTTGTCATTGTTAAGTTAAAGGAAAGTGTGATCGTGGCCCACTTTTAGCAATTTATTCATTTTTTCATTACATTAGATTTTTGTCTTTTTGTCATTTTTTAATTTTAATTTTGTGGAGTGGATTTTGGTGAGAGGAAATGAAAAGTACAACTATTCCCCATTAGAGACTGTAACTCTTGCAGTACATTTATTCCATATGGACACTGGGCTTCTCTTGGTCATTAAATGACTGAGTTCATTTCATGCTCCTGCACTGTGTTTATGTAATGTTTGGCACAAGGCTCTGTTGGAGAAGTCCACTTTGAACGTCACACATTCCTGTTTGGCTAAAGTTTGACTCCCAGAGGGCTGCTGCAAAGACGCAGTGTCCCCGAGTCGTCTCTGTAACATACCTCACAGTGGGAGAATCCTCAATGCGAAGATCAACAGACGAGGACACAAATACAGTGCCCTATAGCCAGAGTGTGTCTTGCAAGGCCGGCCATCTGGAACTTAATAAGAAATGTTGCAAAACACACTCTCACACACACCCCTCTCTCTCTCTCCACACACACACACACACACACAGCAGGCCATCTGCACTGGCAAGGTTTGTGTCGGTGACACTTAAAAACAGTGTATGGGGGAGAGGAGAGGAGATTAAGAGAGATTGGAGGGGAAAGGAGAGGAGAGCGCAGGAAGGATGGATAAGAGAGCTGGCTCTCGCCTGGGTTAAGAGCAGTTTAAAGCTGAGTGCCTCTTATTGACACAAGCATTAGGTACTGGTGGCAGTCCCTGAATATTACAGTGTCCTCCTCACTGTGCTAGTGCCTCACTAGTGTCTTAGCCACTCTTCCCCACACACATCAGACAGAGTGAGGTGTTAAAGAAGAGAGACATGCACACACCTCTCACACTTCATTTTCAGATAATAGTGCAGAGAGTTTTCTTTTGTTTTTCCCTGGCTAATGATGGTGTATATAATGGCATATTAGCGATACTTTTTTACTAACACATTTATTTGTACATAAAACACTGAGAACGGTATACACACCCTGAACATTAATGTTCATTATTGAACATTATCTCCCCACATGTTTTGAATGACGCTGAGAAATCAGACAGTTGCCCTAAAATAAGCAGGGGACACAGATTTCAGGGGCAATCTAGTAATCTAATAAAATGAAATAATATTAAGTCAGCATCTTATTGCAATATCATTAGTATTCTCGCCTTACCCTGTTACTGGAAATATTTGCTCTTTTACGCAGCAGGAGAGAGAAAAAAAAAAAGTTAATGACAAGGAGCTTATTGGATTTAAGGAAGCAAAAAAGGAGAAGGGATCTTTTTTCCTGTTTAATGCTGGATGATCAAAAGTAAGGGCATGTTGCTATTCGGCTTGCTCCAGAAGGCTGGAGGTTTAGAGGGAGGATGAAGAGCTGTGTGTGGATAAGGGAGAGGAGGGAAGAATGGTGGACTTAATCTGAGTGTGTGTGTGTGTGTGTGTGTGTATGTGTGTGTGTGCAGATTCGACAGGGTGTGTGTGTGTGTGTGTGTGTGTATATATATGTATATATATATATGTTTATATGTGTCTGTATCTGTGTGCTTACATGTGTGTATGTGTGTGTGTTTATGTGTGTTTGTGTGTGTGTGTGTGCAGTTGTGCTTCCTTTTTGTCAGTGGAGTGAGTGCTGTGGGATGTAGACCTGAGTTCTTTAACTCATCTCCACTGCTGTGGTGCATCTAAGCTCCTGACTTCACTGACCTCTCTGTCACCCCCCTCAGCCCAGCCCAGCCCAGCCCAGCCGAGAGCACATGGGCCATGGGTGGGCTCCCAGTGTCCTCAGGTCTACAGTCAGCCGAGACGGGCTATCCAGTTCCCCTTAATATTTTATCGTTTCCTTCAAAGGGGGGCCCTGCCGCTTCTCCTGAGGTATGCGTTTCTTTTGCTTTTTGGCGCACGCGTTCAGACTTCCCGCCCGTTTCCTGGCCTGGGATAGCGTTACTCTCCCCCTCCTCCTCCTCCCCCACCCCCTCCCCATTTCGCCTGTCTACCCCGCTGCACTATCTGCGTCTATCTGAACGAGCCCCGACCATTGATCGGCCGCGAAGCACTCGTTTAAGCCGTGACAAAAAAAAAAAAATCCCCCAAAAATCTAGTCTACTCCTATTATGCTCTGTGGTTAGTGGGCGTCTGCCCACCAGAGAGACAGGCCTGCTGGAGAGAGGGGCACAGACTGAGCCAACCAACCAAGCCCAGGGATGGTGCTGCATTCCTGGGGTTGAGGGGTGTGGGCGATCCCCTCAGCCTTTCTCGTTTCCCCTGGGTCCCCTGGAGCAAGCCTCACATTTGCATTTGAAGGGGTTCGCCACTCTGCCAAATGTGTGGAAACATAAATAAGGGCGAAAGAGAGAGTGGGCACGCGAAAGAAGGAGAGAGAGACGGAGAAAAAACAGAGTTCGTTTATTTGTGTATCCAATTACTGACGAGGAAAAAGAAACAGACGGACAGACTTTTACGGAGGAGTGAACGAATAAAAATAAAAAAAAAGAAGTTAGGGCTCAGACTTCAAAGCGATTAAGGGGTATAAAGTTCCCAAAGACTTCATGAATATTGTAATATTACGAAGTCACTCCCTCCGATCTGAAAAAGAAACTTCTGAAGAAATCGCCCGCACACACAGTAGCTGGCAAATGGCCGGTGCATTAACTATTTACATGCACAGAGCGCATGAATCAGGAGTGGCCGGCATATTAATTAAAACCAGAGAGCTGGTGCCAGCTCCTTTGAGCTTCAGTTGAGCTGGAAGTCCATCTGTAGTCAAACTTCCTGAAAACAGTGCATTCGGTTGCCCCGTTGGACACACCGCAGTTAGTCTCCAATAGTCCAATTTAGTGTTGAACAAAATGGCAATGCCTGATTCGCTAGCAGACACAGGACCCAGGTTTTATGATATTGTTTCCGATGATTCTTTCAAGTAATGGTTTGATAGAAAAGCTCTGGCATCCAACCTCTGGCACAGCCTCCTGGCAGCTGATCAGGTGTGTGTGTGTATGTGTGTGTGTGTATGTGTGTGTGTGCATGTGCGTGTGCGTGTGTGTGTGTGTCTGTGTATGCGTGTATGTGTGTGTGTGCAGTGAAAAAGATGCAGAGGTGTGTGTCTGTCAGGTGTTGTTTCTACGGCTAATAAATGTAGAAAGGTCTGTTGCTGCTGATGTTGTTGCTGTAATAGATTCAGAAGGGACTCAGATATGTCCTCTCTATGTAAGTAAAACAAATGGTCAGACTGAACGGGCAAATATAGACCGGGAACTGTTCTAATGTTGGTATTAGGGCACTAACACATTCTCATAGGCACACAAACATACACTTACACTCTGCATAAGTGTACACTCTGCACAATACTGTATGTCTACTGTTGCACCACCACAGACACCCACTATGGCATATATCATATGTGGTGTTATGGCTGCTGGAGGGATGTTTTGTAAGAAGTGTTTACAGATAAGATCTCTTTTGTGCACCGAGTCCTGTCATTTAAGTTCCTTTTCTGAAACTCCCCAATGAATACATCAGTTCCAGTGTGATACTAAATGAGAGTTTATACCCCTCCTCTTGACTGAAGCTCAGATCTTATGAATCAAACTTCTCTCTCTCTCTCTCTCTCTCCCTCTCTCTCTCTCTCTCTCTCTCTGGTCATAGCTCTTTTTGAATCCATGCTTTGTTGTAAGAATTTCCTCAGTGACCCTCAACACATGCTTTTATCTATCCTTCAAGGCCTCCAGTTTTCTTCCTCTTTTTTTTCTTCGTCTTAATCTTCTTCTTCTTCTTCTTCTGACAAAACACAACAGGAATGTTCGCTGCTCAACAGGAAGCTATTTAAGGGTCACATCCATTGTTTCAAACGCGTGTTCTCTTTCTCTTTCTTTCTTTCTTTCTTTCTTTCTTTCTCTCTCTCTCTAACTCTCTCTCTCTATCTCCTCTCTCTCTGAGTGCTAGGCTTTTATGGCTCAATGTGAGTGAGCGCTCTGTCGAGGGAAAGCACAGATTTCGTTGATAGGCGCTGGAAGTGCTCCCAAGGGAAGTGCACACTTAACGTGTGGAACATGTAATAAAAAATAAAACACAACAAAACAAAAGCGAAGCAAAACAAACAGAAGACATCACAGCTGGAATGTAGACAAACTAAGGGAGACGCTGCACTGACTGTCTTTATTGGGGATGCTTTTTTTAGCAGCTCTTCTCTCTGTTTTGTTTAGCTATACTGACATCTTCACCGTGTTTGTCTATTCCTCTGCCTCTCTTCTCTAACCTCCTAATTATCTCCTCTGTCTGTCTATCCTCCTCCTCTATCTCTGTTATCCACACTCAGCCTCCACCTTCAGCGCTCTTCTCCCCTCTCTCCTCTCTTCTTCTTCTCTCCTTCCCCCTTTTTCTTCTTTCTTTCTCCCATGCTTCTCTTGGACATGCCCAATTCACATGGGCCGGAAAAAAAGAAAAAATGGCTGTTAGTGGTATTTCATATGTGGTGAGTGAAATGGAGCACCTGGGATTGGGCTTTGCACACCTGAACTCTATATGAAGTTCAGTTCCATCACTGAGGACACGCTTCATCACAAATGCTATACACACAACCAGTGTCATTAAGGCTTGGAAAAGTGTCTGGTCCATGCAGATGTTTTCAGTAATGTCAGTCCTTACACTCGAGAGAAAATACTTGAACAAACAAAAACAACAGTTGTTTGTAGGCTAAATGAAAGCAAGACACCACAAACATCTGAGTGATATATAGTTCTAATCATAGATTGTGATTGAAAAGTAAACATTGTGAAATTTAGTGTGGGTGACCAAGAGGGAGGAACGGCATGATACACTGTAGGCCTCGTAAGTCAATCTCTCACAACGGCCACTTACTGTCTGCCTGTCATCATTTTTACTGCCCAGTATTTCACAAGTGAAATGCTTTCTCCTCACCTGCCAATATCCGGCTATACAGTAGCCTAATGGACAGACTGTAAGGACAGACTCCATTACATCCCATTATGGAGAAATGGAAAATGAAATGAGAACGATGAAAGCGAGGCCCTCGTTCCGCGTGTAATTGGGTTCCTGCCGGCGGAACGTCTCGTGTTGTTTGCGACGTCGGTTATTAAAACAATAAGGGTGAACTGAGAAAGGCAGTTCTTTACTATGCGGCTGTTGAACAGAAGGCAAATATTTTATCTGGTAATCATTACGATTAGGGAGAGAGCAGGGAATGCTGCTGGCTTGACTGCGTTAGACCTGGCTGCTGTGTTGAGG
>PYXC01000629.1:9767500-9775000 GCA_015244755.2 Tenualosa ilisha
GTGTGTGTTTGCGTGTGTGTGTGTGAGCAGCTGTGTGTGAAATCTCGCTCGGAGATGCTGTTAGGGGCTCGGGCTAAAGCCAGCAGCGTGAGTCCATATCAGTTACGTGCCTGGAGCTGTGCAGGCACAGCATGCGCTCGCTCGCCCTCACTAAGACCAAAAACAACATTGCAGGGAGAGACAGAGGGGAGAAAAAAACAAGAGTGGAGATGAACAGAGGGGCAGGACTGCAGTCATTTAACAACATTTTTCCTGTAACCTTTTAGCTGCAGTGCTTGAGGAGAGAAAAAGAGCAGGGGAAATTTAGTCCAGAAAAAAACTTCAGAGAGAATCTCAGCGACCCGTAACCTCCTCTACCCCCTGCTGTCTGGAAGACCCCTGGGCCTGTTAGGGCTTTGAGCGCTCGTGCTCCTCAGATTAGAGCCCATGTTCAGGGCCCAGACAGAGGGCCTCTCTCACCTCCCCTCCTCTCCTTCTTCCGTTCTCCTCTCTCCTCTTGCCTCTTCTCTCTCTTCCATTCTCCTCTTTCCTTACCTCTCCTTTCTTCCACTTTCACCTCCTCTCCTCCCTCCCCTCTCCTCTTCTCCCCTCTCCTCTCTTCCATTCTCCTCTCCTGCCCTCTCTTCCATTCTTCTCTCTCCTCTCCTCTCATCCATTCTCCTCTTTCCTCTCCTCTTTTCTCCTCACTTCCATCATCCTCACTCCTCTTACCTCCTCTCCTTGTTTCCATTCTCCTCTCCTCTCCTCTCTGCAATTTTCCTCTCTCTCTCTTCCATTTTCCTCTCCTTATCTCTCCTCCATTCTCCTCGTTCCTCTCCTCTCTCTGTTCCATTCTACTCTCCTCTCTGCAATTCTCCTCTCTCTCTCTTCCATCCTCTCCTCATCTCTCTTCTCCTCTTCTCTTCTCTCCTCTCCTGAGGCCGCTCTCTTTTGTTCTCCTTTTGTTCTGTCAGTGGCCACCGTCACACTGCAGTTTTCACACTGAATTAGATAAATGTGGTGTCCCTCTGTGCTGCATGATCATGCGTAGACCAACACATGCTATATTTTACCATCATATTTGATGCCATATTTTTACACTACACAGTGTGTGTGTTTGTGTATGTGTATGAGGGTGTGTGTGTATGTGTGTAAGACTGTGTATGTGTGAATGAGCAAGTGCTTAGGCATGTGTGTGTGTGTGTGTGTGTGTGTGTGTGTGTGTGTATGAGCGTGTATGTGTGTGTGTGTGCGAGCAGTGCTGGAGGTGGTTACAGGCAGGTATGGCTTATCAAGTGAGCCAGTGGCAGCGTGCGACGGAGCAGGCGTGAGCATGTAAATGAATGGGAGGAAACGGCAGGGTCCGCAGCACTTCCCATTGTAATTTCACACCTGTCAGCCCCTGTGAGAAAAGCTCACCTTTACATGAGGGAACACAGCGTTCCGCCAAGAGCAGTCTCCACTCTAGGTCAAGTTTCGCCTTCCCTCCGAATTCATCATCTCAATGCACTCCACTGATTTTTTTCTACCCCCCCACCCTTCCTCGTTTTCTGTCGGAAGGTAAGCCAACCATAGTGCTCGTTGGGTATTTGTGCTCATTCTTGGTACACAGGGAAATGTCATCAGGTAGCCTGCTGCATGCCGCCTGTGCCAACCTGACTGAATTCAATTCATCTTTCTAGAATCATCCATTTAGGTGTTACTCTGGATTTTTAGAACACAACACAAGACTGTGATTTGGTGGTACCGTTATCCGTTTCAGTTATACATGTGTGCGCACACACACACACACACACACACACAGAAATCCGTTCAGATTATGTTAAGTACACCAACAGAAACAGAAACACACACGGATTTGGAAACCACACACACACACACGCACACACCACACCCACACACCCACACACACACACACATACAGGGTCTCTGATTGGTGAACCATAATGGGATATGGCAGAGGCCAGGGGGGTCAGCGGAACCCGAGCCTCTCCTCTAGCGCTCATTATACAGAGCCCGTCCAGCACACACTAATTATGAGGGGATGATGGAGTCCAGCACCGGCCCATTCTGACAACCCCTAATTAATAATTTATGTGTGTGTGTACAGCAAGCGTTTAGATTTGCATATGCATAAACCTCCTTTAACGCAATTTATTTGGGGACCCAAAACTTAATCACAACAGAACGTGAGAGGTTGGGAAGTGGTAAATTCGATTTGAAAGATTGCGCCGCGACGTCACGCTGACAGCACTGCCACTGGGGAGGACTCAGATCTGTTCTCAGTGTTGCAATCTGTTGTTCCCTGCTGAGTTTTGTTAAAGATTTCCTGAGAAGTTTAGGCTCTGAGGTGCAGCATGTTACAGTGAAATCATTCTGATGCTTTTTCCGGCCTCCTGTGCTGTTAGTTGGAGAGCGCAAGCACACATTAGATCAGCCATATGTCTGCATGTAACAAAGTAAACCAAATAGATGTAAGCACATACACATGCGCACACACACACACACACACACACACACATTGATATTCACATGCATGTGCACACACGTACACACACACACGTGCGCACACACACTCTGTCTTTGTGTCACACACACATATGCATGCACATGCACACACACACACACACACTCACACAAAGACAGATGGCATCTCTGAGTGCAGTGAGCACCGACTGTTCTACCACATGTGTATCACTCTTGTGGCATGTGGCAGAGCAGGGCTGTGACGTGCTGAATATGAGTGCCTGTAACCCACACGCAAGCCAAAGAGAGTGCATGAGAGAGAGAGAGAGAGAGAGAGACCAGTGAAAGATAAGAGAAAGAATTACCAAGCAAGCACAGCACAGAGAGCTCAGAGTGTGACCTGAACCGATTACCTAATGTTAGAATGCTGTTTATTTTGTTGTCATTTACAGTAGTTCCCAAACGTTTTCATAATGTTCTGTCTGCCACCCTGTGCATAATCTCACTTCCTACATGTTTCCTCATACGTCATACCTGACTGTAATTGGTGACCTAATGTAAGAAAAGGCTCAGTCACATAGGCGATGAATGTTAAGTCATGATGTCCCTGAGCATATTTAATGTATTCGTTGTGTGTACTTAGTGTTTTCGTGAGTGTTTGGCACATTATGTGTGTCTGTGAGTGTGAGTGTGAGTGTGTGTGTGTGTGTGTGTGTGTGTGTGTGTGTGTGTGTGTGTGTGTTTGTGAGCGCAAGTGAGTGAACAAGAGAAAAAAATAGAGACAGCAATACAGAGGAAAAGACAGATATATAGGCAAAGTACATGTGCGAAGAGAGAGAGAGAGAGAGAGAGAGAGAGAGAGAGAGAGAGAGAGAGAGACAAGAAGCAGAAGAAGAAGAAGAGAGAGTGAGAGACTTCTCCAGGGACCCAAAACAAACTGACTAAACTGGCCCTGTTTTCTGATCAAGCGCCATGAGAGGAGCACTTAGCGCTGCTGGAGAGCTCTAAACAGCCACCAAGGAATTACCCCACAACTGTGAAATTTAAAGCGCTTGTAGGCCTGTGAAGTGTCCTCCTCGACAAACAAATACACCCATGTGAGCATGCGCACGCACACACACACACACACACACACACACACCACACACACACACACACACACACACATGCTTCAGGACACATTCAGTGCCATGCCAATTTGCTTGCTGAAAGCAAGCATTTGTATACGCTCTCACACAACAGGCGTACACTCAAACACACACACAGTCAAAAACACTAAACTCACACACACATACACATACATACATACACACATACACACACACACACACACACACACACACACAAGCATGCAAGCTAGCATTTTGATATAAAAAACATGGATTTGTGTGAATGTGTCTCTGCACATGTTTGACCAGAATAACCTGAATGAATACAGAGCTAAAATTTCAGCCCCCATAATTTAGACCTAGAAAAAAACACACACATACACACACACACACACACACACACTGCACATGTAAAGTTCACATTAATTAGGGGCTTTCCCTTTGGTAAAGTTCATCTCAATTAGGTTTACGCAGGCACAAATCTCTGGCTCTAGTTATTTGTCATCGGCCTCTGCATTCACTACATTCACCCCACGTGCTACAGTCGGCTTCTCTGTGGCAGTGGGGCAGGGATGCATACGAGGAAAAGCACAGTAGCACCCATTTGCCATGGCATTTCTGTGCCTACATTCTCCACCCTCAATTGCGTGGTTGTTTGCAGGGGGACTAAACAGGGTTTACTCCATTGTATTGTTAAACAGGAAAAAAAAGTAAAAAAAAAAATAATAATAGTGCTTGTTTAAAAAGTCACTTACAGTATTTGTGCGCTGTAATGCCAGGAAATTGCATTTTAATATTCACCTCACGAATGAATAGTGATTCCCCCACCCCACCCCACCCCCGGATGGGAGAACACATAAGCAGTTACTGCTGTCCTAGCCTGGCTGCCCCTCAACCTCCCCCCAAGCCCCTCCCAACCCAAGGTGTTCAGTAACGCACCGGACCTTTTGAGACACTTTTACATGGACAGATGAAACTGCTGAAATGAAATCCATCAGGTCACCTCTGCAAACCTAAGCTGCAGTCACTGATGGTATGGCATGGAGTGGGGAGGGAGAGGATAAATATAGACTACCTATCGTACATTTCAATGTACACACGCTATACTGTTCTGAGAGACTGCTGGGAAACTGCCATTTCCTGCATTGCTCTGCTCTCCTTGTGTTTCTCAAAACAAAAAAAAAGTTGTTTCAGAGGAGTTGACCTACCCAGATGACCCAGCAGGCCTCTATGTGTTTGGATCTGTGGAGGAGGAGCAAAAGCAGATATTCAAATATTATCACAAATGTTTATTGTCTTTAACTGTAAAATGTAATTCGCTCTGAAAGGCTCCCCATCGTTGCATCTGCAAGTCAATGGACCAAATAAAGCTCATAATATGAGCCTTATCTTATTTGCCCTGAACACACACTCTTTAAACCCTCAGCTTGTGGTAACCACAGTATCTCAAGAAGCACTTCAGAATTTCATTTCCAGAGATAAATGATTGTGATCAGTGCTTATGCAACCCCATGTTGCTGTGAGAGCATATACATATGCCGCACCGGAGACCCAGGCCTCAGCGCAGAACACCTGCGCTCACCACAGCTTTGCCGAAAAACAAAACAAAGGAAGAAGGAACAGTCAGAAACGAGTCTAACTTTGCGCAATCCCCTATATCATCACCTCAACACGCACAACTACCTCAGCTTTGATTTTTTTTTTTTTTTTTTTTTTTTTTTGCAGACGGTAACAAAAAAAGTTGTTATTACAGCACTTAGGCGGAGGCCCTCGCTTCCCTCTGCTCCTGGTTTAGGGCTTTTGTTTGTTTATTTATTTTTCTGCTGAACGCAGCTGCTTGGACCCCGCCATGCAGAAAGGCCCAATATGGTCCCTCTGCTGAATCTGTGGCTGGGGGCCACAAAGATGGAGTTAGTACACGCAGACACCAGTGCTCGAACAAGCACCATGCAAACACACACACACACACACATTATTACAGAGTGGAAGTGGGAGAGTGTGTGTGTGTGTGTGTGTGTGTGTGTGTGTGTGTGTGTGTGTGCGAGAGAGAGAGAGAAAATCATTCCAAATGGCTCCCAAATGGGCATCATTCTGAAACCATACACTTTTTTATTTGTTCTTGTTTTTGTCAGTTTCTCTCTCTCTCTCTCTCTCTCGCTCTCTCGTCCTGCCAAGTGTGCAGGTTGTGTGCATCTCACCTTGGCAGCGCTGCTGACACAACCAGTCAGGCGCACCCGTAACAGCTCTGTTAGCCCGGCACCTGTTATTGAACAGTCAGTTCTACAGAGAGGGCCCGGAAAACTCAATTGTAATCTCAATGGTGTCACAGTGGTGAGAGCTAGTAATTCCACATAGCACTCACACTCACACACACAGACACGCACATACACACACGCACACACACAGCACCATCAAGCAATAGTCAGAGAAGCTGCTCCTACATTTCGGGGACATTCACCTCTTTTATGTATTACATTATGAAGTCGATATTTAAATTTTTGGGTCCCATTTAATGTACCCACAGTCACACCATAGGCCCACATGAGTACAGAATTAATGCATCGGTCTATGCATTTTTTGTACTCTGTCAGACAAATTAAGTGCATAATATGAGCACTTTTCTCATGAAGCTATTACTGGAACATGGAGAACCTACAGTTCCATAATGGAGATATTCAGGCAACCTCTAAAATTTAGAGCGAAAAACACTGCCGCAACCATGACGACAATAAGAGGTGTTTTGAAGCCGTTAGGTGTTTTGAAGCTGTCAGTTGGTATCTCACAGTTTTATTTATTCATCCGTTCTCCACCTAATCTGGTATAAATATGGAGACATGGGCAAATAATGGTGCTGTAATTCATTTCCAATCCAATCACTCAGGATGCGAGCGTGAGCGACAGCCCCTGACCGCCCGCCTGCCCGGTCGCCCGCCACCCAGCTGCAGCGCAATCAAAGTGGATTAAACCCATCACATGCTTCCACGCACCATCGTGATCAATCTATTAAAAAAAATAAAAAATAAAAACAACAACACTAAACATAAATCTGATATTGTTGTTTGAACACTTTTAATAACATAGATTTGAATATTGCCTTGTGCATTGGAGTGATTTACTGGTGAAAAAGTGCTATCAGGCTCATATACACCAGAGTCCTGGTGGTCTGCCAATAATGCCATTAACCGCATTGTTCAAAGTCATTATGCACTGGGAAACACAATAATAATTGCGAAAGTACAAATGCGAGATTTCTCTGAATAAGCTAATTGCTTTCACTAGCCATGTTATTAGAACTGGGCGGTCCCAGCTGTAAAAAGAAAATATATATGACGCCCATATACATACAATATATTCCCCTCACATTAAATCCACCACCTCGAAACACACACACACACACACACACACACACACACACACACACATACAATCACAAACAAATCCCCAACCTCCTTTTCACACAGAGGTCTATTCCTTGCTCTTGAATTGGTTTAGCAATTTCCTCAACCACACAGAGAGGCCCTTTGCCAAATGGTTCCTATGAGTTATTAAACCTGGGAGACAGGTGCCATTGAAACAATATGGCATGCCATAGCCACGCAGATTGTGCTGACCTGGCCCTTGCCAAAGGCCCCAGTGCATTCAATTAGCCTTAAGAGGTGTGGATGGCAGCCCAGTTTTTAAGAACCGTCCCAAACCCACGCCATACATCACAGTTATCTTTCTTCTCTTTCTGTCTTACCCCATTTAATCTGATTTGGAAGGGAAAGTTGGAAGAAATGACTGTAAATGAGAAATTAACAAATGTGCCAGAGGCTGTGATGAAAAATCTGCATCTGCCTTGGGAAAATCATCAGTTGATTTTGTCCAATAGATCATGTATAGCTCCCATTTTATTAATGAATCACCTTAGAGTTATCATAAATTATATATATTGTATATTATATCT